>PVLA01004298.1:0-30683 GCA_004027455.1 Hydrochoerus hydrochaeris | reverse complement strand
TCTCTCCCCCCATCTCTCTCTCTCTCTTACCCCCCACCCCTGGATTTAACCCAGAGCATTCTCACTGGTCTACATCACCAGTTCCCTACTCTGTTATATTTTTGGAGACAGGGTCATCCTAAGTTACTAGGTGGTTCAGGTTGGGCTTAAACTTGTGATCTTCCTGCTTCAGCCTCCACTTCACAAAGATTAAGCACAGACTTGTTTTGAATTCATAGGAAATAATTTGTACAGATGAAATCAGAGATCTGGAAATAGAAGTTATTCAACCCCCGACAAAAGTCCCACAAATCTAAAGTGGAAAAGTAAACAATTATTTGAAAGTATAGTCTACACCACTGTTTAAAATTTTTTTATGAGCATGGAGGCAATGAAACACATACTAGAAAAAAAACTATGTCAAATGTAATTCACTACTAAATTCCCAGAGCTTAGCACAGAGCCAAGAAAAAGAGAAAATTGTTGATAAATAAGTTAATGAATATTTATACATATAGTGTTCATTTACATACATATACATACCTATATGTGTATATGTATGTTGATCATTCCAACGATTTCATGGAACAGGTAGGTTATCAGTATCAGTACACTCATTTTTTGAGTTGAGATCATGGAGATTAGCAGAAACGAGGGGATCTATAGCACAGCTACGAAATATGGAACTGAAACTTAAGCACTGAACTGTCTACTTTCAGTCCAGTGTTCTTTCTGCTATACCACAGTACTAGAATCTCCTTAATTACTAGTTAATCTTTGTTAGCAAATCACTGACACCTTCTCCATACCTCTTGGAAATGAATGCTGGCAGAAAAATAAATACGAAAAACAAACTTCCCCTAAAAAAGAGTTACCAAGTTGACTTTTATTTTTTTTAAATATGACTACAAATTCTATCCATAACACTCGAGATTCCCAAACTTCAGTAGTAATTAATACTATATCTTCCAAAAGGCTTGCCACTCATTGATGACTAACTACCTTCATATAAACTAAATTTCCTTTGGGATGTCTTCTTCATAAGCTGTGAGAGGAGCTAATAAAACAAGTATTATTTAAAATGCTAATTGCCATAGTTTAAATGTGAAACATTAGCTGACTCACAAAGATCTTAGGTACAGAAAAGTAAGTTTTGTTTAAAATCTCTCTTGAAGTAAAAAACATTTAAGACCGACTTGTAATGGTTTTTCTTCTGTCAAGCTGTTTCTTCAGCTATTTACATTACATTGTCAGAAATTGTTCACAAGGACAGAAATTATACTGACAATCCATAAAATACTGACTCTACTAAGTGACAGATCACAAAAACAGGCAGACAAGAGTAACTATTTTGATGGCAGATTGGGTATTTCTGAGCTTTGATAATAGTTCCATATAGATAAATTTGAAATGAAATCACTGGAAAAAATACTCAATTGTTTCCTATATGAATCTCATATTGCATCTTCATTAGTGGTAATATTCTAGAACTTCTTGCCTTAAATTCCCTATAGTATGTCAGGGGACACTTAGACTGTGTGAACACTGGTGTATGCATGTCCCATTATTTATGTAATAGGTTACCACAAACCTAATGGCTTAAATTTATCATCATCTTCAATTTCTGGAGTTTAAAAATCCCATACATGTCTCTTTAGGAAAAAAACCAAGGTATTGACAAGGTTGGATTCCACTGCAGAGACTCTAAGGGAGGATTTTGGTTGTTGTTGATTTTCCAACTTCTAGAGAGTGCCTGAATTACTTGACTTATCTCCTTTTTCCATCTTTAGACCAGAAATGCCAATGGAATCATTCTCATGTAGTATCACTCTAATACTGACTCTCCTGACTCTGTTGTTCACTCATAATGAATTGGGATGACATTGGGCTTTCTTGGGTAGTCAAATATAGTCTCTCACCTCAAAATCATTAACATAACGTCTGAAAAATCTCTCTTTTTATAAGGCAATATAATCACAGGTTCTAGTGATTAGGATGTGGGTATCTTTAGAAGGCCATTATTCATTCTACCACAATTGGCCCTGATACTAATAATGAATACATGGCAAATGCACACAGGTATTCATTCAATGAATGTACCTAGTGAATATGAAGACAGCCAGAGTAGACTAATGACCACAAAAATATTCCTCCCCAATTTGACCTTATAGAAATTGGGGAATTTGAAAAGCATTATTATCCAGTTAACTATAAAACAGAAGTATAGTTCCTCTTTCAAACACGTTTACTCCAAGTATCATTGCCATCAATCTAAGTTATAAAAACTCCAGCTATGACTTTATTACTAAAAAAGTCCATTTCATAGCATGAAACTAAAGTGTACAAAACAATATTTTTTAGAGTAAATTTTTTCCATAATGAAGTTTGTCAGATAAATCTGGGGGTGTTTTGCTAGCTCTATGACATTTATAACTCTCTTAGCCAATTTTCTTCTTTAAAATGTGGGTAATGGGAATACTGACTTCACCAAACTGTCACACGAGTTATATGTTAAATTGCATATAAAGGTCTTAATGCTATGCGTGGCACACTGTAAATACTTTTTCAATGTTAGACTTTAATATTACTATCAACTAAATCTGATATTTGTATGAGAAATTAAACTGAGATAATTTATCATATTTTAACAAATTAAATGACTTCCTATCTTTGTCTTCCTTCAAAATCAACTTTCAAGTATAAAACTAGAGAATGGTGCCAAAAACCACACTAGTATAATTCACATTTACTAACACTTTTCCTGGCTATTTTTATTTAGGGTTACTATCAAAAAATTTTTACGAAAGCCAAGCACAGTACCTGCTTTCACTGCAAGTGATACTTCTCTTACTGGGGCTGATTTAAGTGCAAGGTAGAAGACACATTTTTGTTTTCATAAATTGGGTTATTAAGTACTGGAAATCTTGGGTTACAAACAAGTTAATATTGTCTTGCCAGTTATCACAGACCCAGATACTCCTCTGCTTAATGAAACATGTAACACTAGTTATTTTTATGTAATCCAATATTGAGTGGAAAGCATTCAGATATTATACCAACTCAAAGCTACTTTTAAATATTTTTAAACCAAATAGAGTTTGTCACTTATAGAAATGTCTTCCTTTGTGCAATTGTTGTGTTCTGTCAGATATCTTAGGCCAAAGTTCTAAGTCATTTGTTGAAAACAATGTTGGTCCAACTTTAAGGTAGAATTTTAATATTGCGAACTGAAGAGTCCTTTTGTAAGTAAATAATCACTAACCCATTTATGTTATATAGGAGATATCTCTAAAGTGTGTTTACTTTGTACTGTTTTAGCATTTAAAAGCATTGCAGAATTATAATACAGCAAAGATTTATCTTGGTAATAAGCAATAAATGCTGACAACACTTTCATATTAACTGTAGTAACGGAAACAGTAGACAAATCTTTACCCACGAGAAAAAAATTAACAAAAATAAACATCTGACTTTTGCAATTTTTAACAACAAAGTCCAATAAAGAAATTAATAAAGTTTCAGTATTTTAAGACTTTCAGAAATTTAAGTGTTACCAAACAAAGAAGTGCATTTGTTTTATTTGAAAAGAATTGTTTTCGAGTGAGGAAGGGTAGTAAAAGAGAGAAAGCAAATAACAGATAGCAATATTGAAACCTCAGGACCGCCCAAAATAAGCTAACCACCTTACTTGTTCAATCTCATTAGGAGTATAATGAAAGACACTGAGCTAATCTTTGAAACATTACAATTACTGTATTAGATTGATACTGAGCGACTCAAATTTTACTTTCATATATCAGAATATACATGAAAAATAAGTCAAATGACTTATATTGTGGTGTTCCAAAGGAAATTTAAAATTTCCTTTTCTGCAGCTGAAACTTGCTCCAAAGATTTGATTAAGTTTTTGATTACCTCAAAACTGTCCAAACATGCCCACATAGTAGCTAAAGAAGGCAAAAACTCAAGACGCAAAGTTCTTGAAATTCCACATAACCTTCAGTTCTATTGCAAATCTTCATAGATATAAATATAAAAAAGAAAGGAAAAAATTACAAGAACCCAGAATCACTGCTGCTCTAAAACTCAAGGAGAGAGGTTTCCTAAAGCTTCAATCTTGAACCCCAAACATCTGCTCCTGCTTTTCTCTTGAGCTGTGAAGAACAGAGGCAGTTTCTTTAAAGCAGACATATTCAGCTTTCACACTGTTCATCCTCTCCTCCTCCTCAGAACTACTGAAAAAGTGTTAGCCTCAGTTAAGGATTAGCAAATGTATCCAGGAAGAAATCCTATCTTTTGAAGAAGCAGCAGTTCAGCCTGCCTTTTCAGAAAAAGCCACTTGTTAACTCCTTTTCCCATTCTCAAAATATTTAAAACAGTTAAGAAATTGTAGAAGTAAAAACTTTTGAAAGAAAAATTCAAAATGAGAAACAATGTGTCATGTTAAAAAGTTTTAAATAATGGTGTCTTCTCTCATTTTATCTAGTTCTAACATGCTTTTAAATCTGAAGTTACACACCCTTTTCCTATGTACTCTTAAAATAAATCTATTACAGAAGTCTTATCTTTTAGAATAATCCCAGAACCTCAGCAGTTAAGCCTCCGCTCAATCTCCATCAGTCATACCATGTGTAAGCCCATCCTTTACAGAAATTCTCTCCTTCTGCTTGCATCATTACTTAAAGCATATTTGCTAAATGTCTCATTCTTGAAACTCATCAGTGTGGGATTTATTTGACTTCTTCACCTAAACCTAAAGAACCAGTAACACCAGTTCCCATTTCCCACAACTTTGTAGCTTTCCTTTTCGTTCTTAGGAGAAACGTGGCCCCAGTATCGTAAGGCAAACACACTTAAAACTCCCTGGAAAAATAAAATCGATATAACAAAGAAAGAAAGGGGAAAAAAGGTAGTCGTGTGAGGGACACGTACTCTTCTGAAGGTAAAGCTACTAGACGAACAGTAATTTAATGGTTCTGGAGCAGAAGAGACCAGTAGGTAAGAAAAATAATAAACGTGGACTCTCACTCTCCTTACCGCCGTAGAGCCAGAAGAAGATGCAATGTATACACGGATGACCATCCTGGGAACAGTGGCTTGCGGCGGTTTGGATGCTGAACACGACTGCAAAACAGCTGCAGCAAGGCTGGAAAGGAACTAGGGGCCCAAAAGAGATTAGGAAGGTGGGGGAGGGGGGGAAAGGGAGCGCTCCAGGCCCCGCCTCAGCTCTTAGCTGCTTTCAACTGGCTCTGAAGACTGCATTCCAACCCCAAACCCCGGAAGGAACAAGCTCATTTGCATCATTTTTTTTTTAACAGAGAATCTCGAATAGCACCGCGAGATCTGTTGAAACAATTCTTTTTGACTATTCCTTTTTCGAGAAGAGAGGGAGGAGAAAGAAAAAGAAAACAAAAAGCAAATAATGAATTGAATTAGATTTGAAGGAAGGAAGGAACTTTTCTATACTACAAAATTTTTCCTGTAACTTACTGCTCAGAAATGTAAGCAAATTAGAACATATATCTTCCTTGAAATAGCTAGTTCTGTGCTAAATCCAGACACTACTAAAAAAAAATCCCAAATTCTCAGTGCTGTAATATCGTAAGATTTCCATAATGATTTTTATGATGTTTGCTGGTTGCAGGAATGGTGAACTGAAATACTGGGCCAGGGTTCAGAAGTTTCAGGTTTCCCTAAATTCTGAAAAGATGGAATTAGTTTTCTTTTTCAGTTTTGCCTTTTATTAAAATAGAAAATCTTCTGCTGGCATTTTGCTGGAGGTCTGATTGCCAAACTCAAGAATGAAGGAGAAAATTGCAAACAAAACTTGAAAATCATGTGTACTAAAGTGCTTTGCTTTGCTTTTTATCTGACTGAGAAAAGGATTTGGAACATAAATTGTAGATGTTGAAATGATATAGAGAGAGCAGGTGACTATTTATAGCTTAGAGAAATGAACAATTGGTAATGTATAAGGGAGGGACAAATTTGAGGCTCGAAAATTGCAACAGTTTCCTAGAAATTTCCCATTCACAGGTTCTGTTTCCTTCAAACTACTTTTTATACTAACTCCAAATTATATGTGGTCTATGCAGCAATCTTGAGAGGTAGGTAATAGTGCACTAGTTTTCACAGAAAAGAAACTGAAACTTAGCAAATAATTTCCTCAGTCCTTTATGGTAACTACCAAACTCCAGAGTTGGGACTTGACCTCAAGTTCAAACTTCTCCAAAGAATACTCTATTGCCTATCATTATTATAACAAAAATTTTAACTACTTTTTGTTCTAAAATAATGCTTTTATTTAAGACAATATGGGCTGAAATACTTATGATAGTTCTGCATTCACTATCAAACCAAACCTAAATTATATTTCTAAGGAGACCTCATATGATCTGGTCTTACACTATTCATACATTATTACCCATTGCTTAGATTCTCCACATAGACATTTGTAGACCTCTTTCAAAATGATGAAAAAATAAGCAGAAGGAAAGAAAACTCTTCCATTTTTTCTACACACCTACTGGATAAAATTAATTATCCCCAGACAATTGAGTGACAGAATTAGAAGTGAGTTGGTAGGGCTTTTTCAGGAAGTTTGAGGAATAAAAGGATGATTTCTGATTTTCTTCTTTTAAATATAGGTGTGAAATGTCCCCAATAAATTAATTTATAAATAAAGTCTGCTGGTCCTTAATGACAGAACTTGGAATACATTTTGAGCGAGGGAACTTTATCAATATTTTTATCCTAGACATTAACATTACAGGTATTCTTTGTTTAGTGGCCCACCTATTTAAAAACTGTTTGGACTTAGGACTGAGTCATGCTGTTCAGACTTATGACCTACCACTCAGACTTGCAACCTGTCTTGTTTTTTGTACATCACTGTAGATCTTGTTATAGAGGCTCGATTTTTTTGTGCAGTATACCTTGTTTATATAATACTATAAATTTTTCTGATTGCAATTTAGAGTACAATATTATGATTTCATGGTTTCATGTTCTGTTAAACATTACAGTACTGAATGTAAAAATTATGCCAATAAATACAAAAGTCTCCCATTTGGAGTTTCCTTTAACCACTTCTTCTTGAATAGTGCCATGAACATATTATATACAATTTCTCATTTGGTGACAAATACACTTAACAATCTAGTTGCAGCAACTAAACTGGGGTGTTGAACAAGGAATGTCCATACAGATAGTATCATTCTTACTTCTGACTACATTAAACCATTCCTAGAAAAGATATTGTAGTTTCTTCACTTTAATTTTAATAGAATAGTCCTCTGGGAACATTGGTTTATATTTTTTAGCTGGAAAGCATAAGGTCTGAATGAAGTAAGGTAGATCAAAGTGTTTTCAAACTGCCCTGTGACCTATTCCCATGAAAAAATCTAATTATTAGTCAACATTAATACATTTTAAAGTTAAAAGATAAATGCATTCTCTATGCACACTCCTCTAATAATTTCTTTTTTTATGTCCTAGGACAGTGTTAGAACTGGTGTGTATGGCATGGACATAGGAAAACAAACAATATGAAGAGAGCAGAACTGAGGCTCTCTCTGGAATGGCATTGTATAGAAGCCACTTAACCTGTAGCGGACATGACTCCTACACAAGGCACAGAATAAGAACTAGAAGAAATTGTCTGTTATCTCCGGTTTTTGTGGGGGTCTTTTGTTTTGGTTTTATTTTGGGGGTTTTGTTTTTATTTTTGTTTTCTGAGATAAGGCCTTGCTTTGTAGTTCAGGCTGGTCTTCACCTCTCTATGTACCCCAAGCTGGCCTCCAACTGAGGTAATCTTCCTTGCTCGTGCTCCAGCTTGCTGAGATTACAGGCATGTACCATGCTGGGCTACCTCAGATTTTGACCTCCATCATTCTCATAAATGTTTTTCCTACACTTACTTGGAGTTTCTCTTCTTTTTTTTTGGTACTGGGGATTGAACTCACACAACCTTTCACTTAGAGTTCCTTTTATGATAAGAAAACTCACTTTTTATCTTCAGCCTTCTCTCTGAATGCGCTTTATACCTCATTGACATAACTGATCATTGTTTCTTCAGAACAACATTCGTTTTTCTCAAATGAAGATCCCTTATACTCTCACATTCTAATCAGGGTTAACAACAAACTAGATCTCCCTGCCAAAAGAAGCTGTATAGTCTTGCTCCACAGAAACATTTCATATCTCTGGGCAGAAGCAGCTCTAAATCATCACTCAGTTCTTTGAAATTTCAATCTGTCCCCATTTCTTTACTGGTAATTTCTCACTTCCCTGTTTAGGACTTTGATAGTTTGAAGAAGATTTTGTAAATTACCTTCGAACATTTTAAATTGCCTTTAGTAAGGGAGTAGTTCCAGGTCATCTAGTCCATCACTGCCACAAGCAGAAAATTTTCCTTTGTTTTAAATTTTGAGAAAGTAAAAATATTACCTATTCCATGATATAAAAAGACTACAAAGATACAAGTAAGAAATGTTTAATGAAATACTTAGAAAATATTACATACCAACTTCATTTGGCATATAATTTAGTATTCATAAAATTTCATTTCATTTGAAAACAATTCATAGTTTAGAATTTTTTTTCACATCAAAGAATTACCAAGTATACATAGTAGCTACTGAGGAATCAGTGTTAAGCATAATTTAATGAGTGGCTTCTGGCTCAATAATTTTAAATTTCTACCTGATCTGGAAGATCCAAGACAAGGAACATACACAACATACCAACATGTAAATATAAAAGTCATACACAGAAACACAAATACTACATCATTTCGAAGGACTTCCTATTGCTTTCCTAGAGTCAACAGAAGCACGCAGTGGACTTAGTATAGAAGAAATAACACCAGTATGCTTAGGAATATTTAGTCTATCTCAGCCTGTTGCTACATGGTGATAGATATAAACAGTAAGAACTTTAGAACCCTGTGCCAGCAGGTACCTTGGAATTATTGGGTTCAGAGTTCTGATCACATAAAAAATGCTATGTTAATTTTTATGGCCACTAGAAGGGCATGAACCACTTTCTTTCAAAATTTTCTGTTAGTTTTTTTTTTTTTACTTTTACTAATACAGGTTTACAGTACAAAATGTATATATTCATTGAAGAGAATTGGTATATGTATATAACACATTTTAACTCCCTTCTTCTTCCCTTTCTCTCTACCTCTCTTTTACTTTTTCAGCACCTGATTTATTTATTTATAGAAACTTATAAAGTTAGTTATCATACACACAGATTTAAAATCAGACTTGTAGGCCAAAGAATGCATAAAACCTATAAGACAACTGTACTAATACAAGATACAATTATACATACATTGTCTTTTCTGGATTTTTTTTTCTTTCATTTTTCCTATTGCTTCTCTTTTATCACATACTAACATATGTAGATTTTTATTTACATTTTTAATTTCTTTTCTTGGTACCAGGGATTGAATTCACGACCTCACACTTGCCAGGCAGATGCTTGTGCCACTGAACTAAATTCCCAGCCCCACTGGGAATTTACAAAATGTACAATATTTAAACTTGCATATCTAAATTATTTCATTAAAGTTGTGGTCTCAAATTACATCCATTACCCTAAAAATGACTCAAGTTTATCTTTTTATTGCATAGTAGTACTCCACTGTGTATAAACACAACAATATTTGTGCATTCATTTGTTGGAGGACATATAGGCTCTTTCCAAATCTTATACATCATTAATTATACTATTAATTATATTGCTATAAACGTGTGTATGCATACATTACTGTGGTATAATGACTTTAACACTTTTGCACAAATGTCAAAGGGAAATAATTGAGTAAAATGGAATTTATAGTTTTAGTTTTTTGAAGTCCCTCCAGACTTATTTCCATAGTGATTGTATCAGTTTAGAGTTCTATCAACAAAGGAGAAGTGTTCCTTTCTCCATGTGTCCTCTCCATAATCTGGTATTGGTCAATTTCTTGATGGTAGCCATACTTTCTGGAATGGGATGGAATTTCAGTATTCTTTTAATTTGCATTTCTCTAATGGCCAACAATGCTGAACATTCTTTCTTGTATTTATTATCCATGTGAAATTCTTCAACTGAAAAGAGCCTATTCAGTATAGATGCCCATTTTAAATTGGATCTTTGAGTTTTGGAGGTGTGATGATTTTGAGTTCTTCATATATTCTGGAAGTTAATCCTTTGCCTGATAAATAGCTGACAAGTTTTTTTTCCCATCATGTACATTGTCTTTTCACACTTTACTGTGCAGAACGGTATTTATTTTTTTCTTTTTTTATTTTGAAGGTAGTAGAAATACAACAGAACAACATGGAACAAAGCCAATTGAGATCATGTGGTGAAATTGGTACAGAACTTCACAACAGGTTAATGGGATAACAGTAATAGGTACCATAGTATATCTTGTTATCGTCACAATAGCTGCCTACCCAATTAGATACAGTGAAATCAAATCAAAGAAAGAACATTAGAAAACCAATCAAAAGAGAATATTGAATAGAGTAAAGCAATTAATCAGAATGAAACAAAACAGTGAAAACAACATTTTCTTTCAAACAGATGATAGAAGGAGACCCTCCATATTTGCTATATTGCATACAGTCATCCTCCTGAGGGATGGTCAGACCTCTGTCCCCAGTTGCTAATAGGAGTGGCGAAGTTTGAGATGTTTGATTCCCAACTCATGCACTGATAGGCTCATAGGAGACACTGACTGGGTCTCCTCCTGGCTCGCGCTGGAGGGAGGCACTTACCAAGAGGATGGGAGAATTGCTTCTTTGTACAGCCACCTGGGTTCCACCATGGCCATGGCTGGATCCCTGGGGCAGCTGACTGAGTCTCCTCCTGGCTTATGCCAGAGGGAGGCACTTACCAAGAGGGCAAGAAAGGTGTTAATTTAATGTGATCCCATTTGTTGATCCTTGACATTACATCTTATGCAACTGAGATTTCACTCAGAAAGTCATTGCCTACACCTAAGCCTTTAAGATTTTTACCTATTTTTTCTTCCAGAAGACTAGGTGTGTCTGTTGAAATGTTTAAATTTTTGATCCATTTTGGTTTTAGTTTAGTGCATGATGAAATATCTGGTTCTGAGTTCTACATTTGGCATGTGGATAGCAAATGTTCCCAGCAAGATCAGAAAAAGAGAATATCTGTTCTTCACTAAAGGGATTTGAAAACTTTGTCAAAAATAACATATCTGAGTATGCCTAGAGTTATTTATAAATCTTCTGTTCAATTGATCAATGAATATGATTTTCCCAATACTATGCTGTTTTGCTTATCACTGTAGATTTATAATATAACTTGAAGTCCAGGATTGTCCTGCCTCCTGGCTTGCCCTTGTTGCCTAAAATTGTTCAGAAATGATAAAAGTCCTACAGAAAAATGAAATACATGGCTTTTAGCTTAGTCTGATAAAAGCCATCTATGACAAAAAACAGGGAACATCTTACTAAATGGACAAAAATTGAAATATTTCACTCCAAAATAAAGAACAAGACACAGATGTACATTATAACCTCTCCTATTCAATACAGATCTGGGAACATTGGCCAGAGCAATTAGACATGTAAGAAAAATAAAAGGAATAAGGTTAGAGAAAGAAGCTAAATTATCGTATTTGTAGATCACATGATACTCTATATAGAAAAGCCCAAAAACTAGGGCTTGGGATTTAGCTCAGCAACATAAGTATCTGCCTTCCAAGCATGAGGTCATGAGTTCAATGCTTGGTTAAAAAAAGAAAAACTCCACCAAAAGACTTCTACATTTAATAATAAAATTCAGTAGTAAATCTATATACAAAATCAAGACTCAAAAATCAATAGTATTCCTGTACACAAATCATAAAATCATTGAGAGAGAAGTTAGGGAAACAAAACATTTCACAATAGCATCCAAAATAATGAAATACTTACGAATGAATGTAACTAAGAAAGCAAAATATCTACAAGTTGAACATTACACTATTCTGAAAAAGGAGATTGAAGATGATATCAGAAAATGGAAATATAGTCCTTGCTTATGTATAGGAAGAACCAACATTGTGAAAATGTCCATACTCTCAAACATGTTATACAGATTTAATGCAATCCTGAAAAAATTATGATTAGCATTAGTATACCTCAAAAAACTAGAGAAGATATTCCTAAAATTCATTTCGAACCAGAAGAGAAATAGAATAACAAATGCAATTCTGGGCACCAAAGTCAAGACTGGAGGCATCACAATCCCTAACCTGAAACTATACAGCAAAGCTACTGTGATTTTTTTAAAAAAACACCATTTATGGGGAAAAGTACAGACGTCAGGATCAGTGTAACAGATTAGAAGATGCAGACACAACTACAAACACATGCAGACACCTTATCTTTGACAAAGGTGTCAAACATTTTCACTGGAAGAAAGATAGTCTCTTTAATAAATTGTGATGGAAAAAAATGGCTTTCGACATGCCAAAGACTAAAACTAGACCCATGGCTATCATCATGCAATAAACTAAAGTCTAAATGGATCAAAGATCTAAATATTAAAATAGAAACAATAAATCTACTGGAAGAGAAAGTAGGTAGAAATCTTGAAGATATAGGTGTAGGTAGAGAGTTCATGAACCAAACTGAGGCTGTACTGGAAATTCTTCCCTGAATGAACAACTGGGATCTCATCTTATTAAAATGTTTTTGCACATCAAAAGAAATAACCAACAGAGTGAAAACACATGCCCAGATGGGAAAAATATTTTAACCAACTGTACCTCAGACAGAGGACCTATACCTAGAACATATAAAGAATTGAAAAAAATAAGCCCCCCTCCCAATTCAAAGACCCAATCTAAAAATGTCCAGCACATAAATATATGAAAAAATGTCAAGAGATACAAATTAAAACAACACTGAGATTCCATCTCATCCCAGAGATGGCTATCATGAAGAAATCAACCAAACAAATATTAAAGACACTGTTGGTGGAAATTTATACTGGTGCAACAACTTCAGAAATCAGTGTGGAGATTCCTTAGAAAATTAGGATTAGAGGTCCCATTTGACTCAGCTATTCCCTTTCTGGGTATTTTTCAATGAAGAACTAAAAGTATCATACCATAGCAAAATACATTCACCCATGTTTGTAACAGCATAATTTGTAATAGTTAAATCTTGGAAACAACCCAAATGCCCATTGATCAAGGAATGAATCTAAAGATTTGATATTTTCATACAATGGAGTACTATTCAGCTATGAAGCAGGATAAACTTGTGACTTTTATAGGTAAATGGATTCAACTTGAGACCATACTCATTTGTGAAATAAATCAAAGTAGCATGTGTAAATATCATATTGTCTCCTTAGTATAAGAAGCTGAAAAAATAAATAAGATCTAAATTGCACAATAAATATTGTAAAATGGGAAGAAACTGTTCAAAAAGAAAGAGAAATTGGGTTGGTGGAAAGCAGAAAAGAAGGAAGAAAAAAGAAAAATAAAGATAATTAACAGAGAGACATAGATACATGATAGTTAAGATAGTTATATGAATAATTTTCATTATTTCTTTGAAAAAAAAGGTTTGTGTCTATACTGTTTGATAAATTTTTCATGCCTATATCTTGTAATATGAACAACTACTTTGAAGATAACAATATGCATTGTATTAACCATTGTTACTCTCCTACTATATTGCTTTGAATTTTGTATTATGGCTTTTTCTCTTTTAAAAAATGTTTAAATAAATGTATAAGTGAAATCACCTCGTTCATACTATTTGACCATAGCATAATGAAACTAGAAATCAATGACAAAATAAATTTTAAAACTATATAAACACATGGAAATTAAACAGCAGCCTTCTGAGAAATCAGTAGGTCACAGAGGAAATTAAAGACAAATTAAACAGTATCTGAAATTAAGCAATAATACCTAATAATAAGCAATACAACAGACTGAATGTTGTGGGATGCAGTAAAAGCATTTATACAAAGCAAATTTATAGTAATGGACTCTCACATTGGAAAATCAGATTGATCTCAAACAAAAGAAAGAAAAAAAACCTAATTTTGAAACAAATCAAGCTGAAAGGTTATATGAGGGAGGAAATTATACAGAGTAGAGTAGAAATTAATGCAATTGAAACTGAGAAAACAATATGAAGAATCAATGGTTGCATGAGCCATTTCTTTAAAAAATAAATAAAATTGATAAAACTTTAGGCAACCTCATCAAAAAGAGGAAAATGACACAAATTCAAGCAATAAGGAATGAAAAGGGGAAAATTATAATGGATACTACAAACTCCAGAAGATCATCAGTATCTACTATGAGGAACTACTCTCTAAATTGATGGAAAACACTGATGAAATGGACAGATTTCTAGATAAAATTGAATTGTTAAATCTAAATATAGAAGATATAAAAATTTTAATAAACCAATACCAGGCAATGAAATTGAAAATACAAATAAAAAAAAAACAATAAAGAAAAGGCCAGGCCCTGATGGATTCACTGTTCAATTCTGCTTGAAATTTAGAGAAGAACTAATGCCACCAATGCTAAAATTCTTTAAGAAAATTGAAGGAGAAGCAGTCCTGGGAGCAAGTATTATCATGGTTCCAAAACCAGAGAAGAATGCAAGCAAAAAAAAAATCTACTGGCCAATCACCTTAATGAACACAGAAGATAAAATTCTCAATAATATACTGACAAAATTCAGAAAAACATCATGAAGATTATATACACCACAACCAAGAAGAATTCATCTAAGTGATGCAGGGATGGTTTCAACATATGTTGATCAATAAATGTAGTACACCATATTAACCACAGCAAAATCAAAAATCATATCATCTCAACAGAAGCAGAAAAAGCATTTAATAAATTCCAACATCCATTTACGATAAAAAAAACCTACAGAATATCAGAATAGATGGGTTTTACCTCATGACAAACCAGCAGTTAACATCATGTTAAATTGACAAAAATTTAAAACCTTCACTCTAAAATCAGGAATAAGATAAGGTTAACCACTATGACCACTCCTTTTCAATATATTTCTTGAAACATTAGCTAAAAAAATTAGACAAGAAAAAGAAATAAAATGAATAAGGATAGAAAAACAAGAAGTTAAATTATCATTATTTCCAGGTAACATGATACATACATAGCATACCACAAAAACTCCACCAAAATACTTGAACATCTAATAACAGAATCCTGTATAGTAGCTGGATACTCAAAAATCAAAACAGGGCCAGGGATTTAGCTCAGTGGCTTAAGTGCCTGCCTGGCAAGTGTGAGGTCATGAGTTTGATCCCCAGTACAAAAAAAAAAAAAAATCAATAGCATTCCAGTACACAAGCAACAAGTTCACAGAATGAGAAATTCAGGAAACCAAACCATCTGCAATAGCATCAAAAAAACTGAGATACTTAGGAATCAATCTAACAAAAGAAGTAAAAGATCTATGTACTGAAAATTACATTTCTCTGAAAAAGGATATTGAAGAGCATATCAGAAAGTGGAAAGATATCCCTTGTTCATGCATAGGAACAATCAACATAGTGAAAATACCCATACTCCCAAAATTTTTATACATATTTAAAGCAATTTAATCAAAAATGTCATTAGTTTTCTAACAGAAGTAGAGAAAACATTTCTAAAATAGATTTGGAACCAAAAGGGACCTAGAATAACAAAAGTAATTCTCAGCAACAAACACAATTCAGTGAACATCAAAATTGCTAACATGAAATTATACTACAAAGCTACTGTAGCAACATCAGCAAGGTAATTTCAAAAAATAAAAAACCAAACATACAGAAAACAAACAACAGACCCGAGGATCAATGGAAGACTATAGAAGATGCAGAACTAAATTCAAACACACTCAGCCACCTTAAGTTTAACAAAGGAACCAAACCTTATCACTGGAAGTGTCTGTTTAACAAACAATGCTGGAAAAATTGGCCTTCCACATGCTGAAGACTATAAATAGACCCATATCTATCACCATACACTAAAAACAGTCTAAATGGATCAAAGATCTAAAAATTAAAACAGAAAACATTAACTTTACTGGAAGAGAAAATAGGTATAAATCTTTAAAACATATATTTAGGTAGAGACTTTATGAGCAAAACCCATATTACATGAGTAGTACTACAAAGAATCAACAACTTGGTCTCATCTTACTAAAAAAAAAAACACACAAACTTATGTGCAGTAAAATGAATCATGAACTGAGTGAAAATTTAACCCAAGGAGTGGGAAAATATTTTAGCCAATTGTCTCCCAAACAAAGGGTTTATTTCTAGACCATATAAAGAATTAAAAACAGATCCCCCAAATTCAAAGATACAATCCAAAAAATGGACATTTGAGGTTAATGCATATTTCTCAGATGTAGAAATAGAAATAGCAAATAAATATGAAAAAAATCAACATTATTGGTCATTGGAGAGATGCAAATTAAAACAACATTGAGATTTCATCTCACATAAGAAACAATGACTATCATCAAGAAATCAACCAATAACAAAGCTGGATTGACTGGGGGGATAAAGGAACTCTTCTCCACTATTGGTGGCAGAGTAGCCATTTTTTTGTGCAACCACTATGGAAATCAGTATGGAGTTTCCTCAAAATACTAGGATTATAGGTTCCATTCCACCTAGCTTTCTAATTCTGTGTATCTTCCCAGAAGAATTTAAAACACCATACCACAATTAAATATGTGCAGCTATTTTTATAGCAATCAAATGAGGGATGGATAAAAGATGTTGTCTTACTACTTAGCCTTAAACAAGGATAAACTTGAGACACTATTAAGTGAATGGATGCAACTCTCATGAGTGAAATAAGACAGAATCACATGTGTAAACATTGTTTTATCTACCTGATTTGAGAAATTTATTATTTGAAAGAAAAATAAGGGCCAAAATATATGACAGATATTGTAACTAGGGAAAAAATCATTCAAAGAAAAAGAAGAACTATGGGCCATTCACAGACCAGGGGTAGAGAGAACAATGCCACATCAGCAAGCAAATCCTAACTGGGAACCAACAACATGTACAGGCCACTGCCAGACTGGAACAGACAGACTCCAACCTGTCCCTGTGAATCATCACCATTTGCCAACCAGGGATAGGGTGTACAAAGCTGCATCAGCAAGTAAACTGCATCTGGAAACCAGGGCCATGCGCAGGCCACTGCCACACTGGAACAGACAAAGCCCAGCCTCTTCTAGCACGTGAGCTGGAAAACAAGAAGTACCAAAAACCCTTCCTTCCCCCACCATAAGTGACCAGCTTATCCAGAGAAAAACAGGCTGTGATGATTGCTATGGAGGTGAAATGCAATTGGATGCATGTGGTGCTTTGCTGTTACACTAACATTGAAGATCTATGGCCAATGGTCTGACCGTAGATTCAGAGGATAGTGGTATACAGTGTGACATCTAGGGGGATCTACTTCTGAGAGTTGCAGACATTGTTGATTCTCTATGGTCTTGTTTTGGAAGTCCTATATCATTTCCACTGTTTTTTTGTATTGGCTTTTTTATTTTAAATTTATTTAAAGAGAAACAAAAGCATGTTAAGGGTAGAGGTAATACAGAATTCAAAAAAAAAGAAAAACAACAAGAAATCACTAGTTAATAAATTACGTATTGGCCTCTTAGAAATAGTTGTTCAAGCTACAAAATTAAAGCATACAAAGTAGATAGTCAAACAGTGAGAGTGTAAACAGCTATGCATGCATGAATCTCTATATATATTTAATCCTTTCTGTATTAGAGGGAAAAACAAAACTTAGCAAGACAAAACAAAACAAATTCCTGTAAAAACATGAAACCAAAAAGTCAAATAAAACCACAGTACAAGGTGGTCTACAATGACTACTGTGTTGTTTCTTATTATCTTCAATAGAATTGTGTATATCATCAGGCATAATTGAATATAGCAGTATAATTGAGTGTAGCAGTAAATAACAATATTAGTAAAAATAAAATCTTGTAGACAGTATAAAACTTCAAAGGCAGGTAATAATCAAACCATAGTGGATATTCTAGTGGATCTTGTCATCTTAAGTGCACTTGCCTATACTCTCAGACTTGATACTATCAATCATAACAGCTTTGAATAAAACCTATCAATACAAAACAGTGATCCAAAAAACCAGATTCGATTACGTTCAGTCATGGCAAAACAATGTAGGTTTTACAGAGCTTTAGATTAACTTAATAGGAAGTTAAGGATGGTTAACATATTATATATCCTGATATTTTTGGGATTACTGTCTGTACCCTCAAATCTAGCATAGGTAGAATGACTGGAACAGAATATAATACATCTAAGGAGAGTGGTGTGAGTTTTAAATGCCGGTGCACTATTAACAATATAGCGTATCAAGGGCATCTGTGTTAGACTTTCTAGTTATCCTTCTCTGCCACATTTCTGCTATGCTATTTTTCCTGCCTTTGTTTGTCTACTTTTCTCTTTCATTCTACTGCCTGCCCCACTCATTGAGGTCTTTCTTCCACTGTTCCTAAAATCCTGGTATTTTGTTTTTCTCTCTCTAGAATGTCCTTCATTATCCTCTGTAGGGTTGGATTGGTGGTCACATACTCCCCCAGTTCCTATTTGTCATGGAAGCACCTTGTTTCTCCATTAATTGCAGGATACATCAATCTGGACTGGAGGATATTTTCTTTCAGTGCTTGGAATACTTTGTGCCAAGCTCTTCTTGATCTGATGGTCTGTGTTGAGAAGTCAGCCATGATCCTGATGGGCTTACCTTTATAGGTAATCTGTTTCTTTTCTCTGATGGCTTTTAATATTCTGTTTTTATACTAAATTTCTGGTATATTGATTATTATATGTCTGGGTGTAGCTCTGTTTTGGTTGTAGGTTGCTGGAGTTCTGTATGCCTCACACAATCAAATGTCATTTTCTTTTCCCATGCTTGGGAAGTTTTCCTTAATTATTTCCATGAATAGTCTTTGTAATTTGCCTGTATGTATTCCTGCTTCTTCATTCACGTTTCTTATTATTAAATTTTAGATTCTGTTGTCATCTTCTAGACTTTGTGTTGTTACTGCCTGTTTCTTTGTTATTTTTAAGAGATCTTACCTTTCATGATCACATATTGCAAACTTGTCTTCAAGTTTTGATATTCTATCCTTAGTTTCTTTTAGGGTATTTTGCCAGCTTTCAATGGAGTTTTTAATTTCCTGGTAGTCACTTTGAATCTGCTTCATGTATTCTATATTTTCTTCATATTCTTTATTGAATGTTTCTCTCCTTTTTTTGTGTTCCTCCCTTCTTTCTTCTGTATCATCCTGAGAGATGCTTCCTGACAGCATTTCTTTTATTACTCTACTCATATCCTGCTTTACCTGATTTAATATTTCAGTTTTGAGCTTGTCTACAAGGTCCTGAAGATATCTCTTAATGTCCATTGAAGCCATGTCTGATGTTGCATGTTGTGGCCCTCAGTCTCCCTTGTTTTTGCTTCTCCTGGATCAGTGCTCTCAGTGTTCTGGGTTGGGATTCTCCCCCTACCTTTTTCTCCTGTCATGGCCCTGGCTTCCTCCACATGGGTTACAGTGCAGGTCACAGCCCCCTTCCCTGTTGACCACATTTCCTCTGAAGCACTCTAGCAAGGGAGCTCCGCCCTATTCTGTCTGCTCTTGTCATTGAGATGCAAGCAACAGCTGTATTTGTCTGCCCCTTTCCACTGGGCCAGGCAAACTTCAGGTGCCTTCACATAGTCAGTACTTACTAGGTGCAGGGAATTGATTTGGGATGGCTCATTGGGTCCCGGCCATTGGCATGGCCCAGTGCAAGCAAATCCCACAAATCTGCTCTTTGGAGGGAGGAACCAACTGAAGTCACTGTCACTCCCAGTTCAGGCTCCTCCTGCCCAATTCCAACATGTCACCCATTTGGTTGTGCCCTTCCCATGGGGGAGTCTCATTCCCAGCACTGACTGTGGATCAATGTAGATCCCTTCACTGGCTTCACTCTCCGCTCTCCGCTCTCTGTTGGGCTCACCAACCTCTGACTTCAGCAATGCTGTGCTTCCTGTGAGTGGTGGCGGGAATGAGCTTGGGCAGCTTTGCTGGCCAGTGTGGATTCAAGCTGGTGAAAACTTGCCACATCACCATGAAAACACTGTGTCCCATAATTTTTAGCTGTTTCAGTTGTAGTCCCAAAGTATTTGACAAGCTTTTTTAAATTTTAATTTCTTCCTGTGGCAAGAGGATCCATCTCCGTCTGGGTCTCTCCAGGATGTTTTAATCTGTCAAATGAGTTGTTTCTCCTGGGAGGCTTTGTATTTCTTTGCTCACTGATAAGCCATCTTGTCTTCTCCTCTGTATTGGGTTTGATTCTCTTTTGTTTTGTTTGATTATGTCACAGCCGATGGCAGGAGTGGCTATGTCAAAGATAACAAGATATATTATGGCAGCCATTTTGGATTTACTATAGACTTGTTTTGAAGTCCTTTATTGCATTCATTGTTTTGTTCTTATTGTTTCTATTTTATTCTGTTATGTTTGATTTTCACCACATCCAGTTACTTGCAGCTATTTTGAAGACAACAAAAGGTGTTATGGTAACTATTGTTGATTTCATAATGTTTTGAGGTCCTGTATCTTTTACACTGGTTTCTTTTGATTGGTTTTATTCTATTTTATCCTCTTTAACATAAAAAATTAAAAATTAAACAAAGGAGGAACTATGTTGGGGAAAGGGAAAGGAAGGAAGGAAAAGGTAAAGAAATACAAGTTAGTTATACTGTTAGGTTTTCTTAGTTCACTAAAATGAAAGAGTTGTGCTAATATTATTTGGAGAATTTTTATGGCCATATTTTATATTCTGAGTAATTTGAAGACAACAATATGCAATCTATTAACTATTGTTATTCTGCTTTTGTTTTGAAATTTTGATTTATTTTTTCCATAAAACAAAAAAGGTCTAGTTTATTCTTTAATTTCATCTCTAACCCACTGATTATTCAAGAAAGCATTAATTCCCATGTATTTACATAGTTTATGTGCTTTCTTTTGCCACTGATTTCTAGTTTAGTTGCAATACGATGTAGTAATATAAAGGGGATAATTTTGTTGTTTTTTGCATTTTCTTCAGCATGCTCTATGTACTAGTATGTGGTCTATTCTGTAGAAGATATTATGTGCTTCTGAGAAGGTAGATTTGGTTGGTGTCAAATGGAAAACTCTATATATCTATTATGTGCAGTTGATTGCAATTTTGATTCAACTGGTTTTTAAAAATTTTTTCCTAGTTGTCTTGTTCATTTGTGGTACTAGTGTATTTGTGTTCATCTGATTTTTCACTTCTATTAGTGTTTTATGAAAGTGTTTTATGTCACTATTTGGTGTAAATATGTTTATAATTGCTAACTCTTCCTTTTGAATTTATTCCTTTAATTAACATACAGTGACTATTATGGGTGAAACATTGTATTAACTTGAGGGGTTTAGAAATTTAACTAAGAGACTCAGCAGGAGAGCCAGGATCCTTAATTTGTAAATATCCTCAGCTTGTACAAAAGGAGGGCACACAGGTGGTGTGAGTGCTATGCCCATCCCGGTCAGGGAAGGTAGCCTGCTTACAATATAAGGGAGGAGAAGATGCTTTTTCTCTCCCCATTTTGTTCTGGTTGTTTTTACTGGCTGCTGCTATTAAGTGTTGTCCTAGTACCATGCCACCTGCCTTGGAGCCAACAGATTATGGATTGAATCCTCCACAAGTATTGAGCTAAATCCTTCATATTTGTTGTTGGGTATTTTGTCCCAGCAATGAAAGAAAAATGACCAAGACAGTGACTGTCTCTTCTAATCAGTTATTGCTTGAAATGCACTTTGTATGAAATTAAGATCAGCATTTCCTGAGATCCACACCATGTTGGATCTTGGGGCACTGGGAAAACAAGCAGCCAGCTCTCCACTCTGGTAAGCAGCTATGAGCCTAGCAAGCCACGGCCACTCCAGGGCGAGAACCATCAGCGTTTCCAGAGATCTGTGCCATATTGGAACTTGGGGCACTGGGAAAACAAGCAGCCAGCTTGCCACTCTGGTAAGTGACTGTGAGCCTAACAGCTCATGGGCTAAGAATCAAACATCCCTCTCTCCCCATTAGCAAGTGGGAGCCAGAGATCTGAGCATCTCTTGTGAGTTTGACTATATGCAATATAGCAAATAAGGGGGATATCCTTCTGCCACCTGTTTGAAGGCAAATATTTTTATCACTATTTTGTTCTGTTCTGATTAATGGTATTGCTCTATTCAATATTATGTTTTTTATAAGTTGGGTTTTCCTTTGATTTTGCTGTACGTGATTGAAAGAACAACTATTGTGAAGAAAATGAAATATACTATTGTACCTATCACTGTTATCCCAGTAACCTGCTGTGAAGTTCAGTACCAATTTCACTACACTGTCGCAGTTGGCTTTATTCTGTCTTGTTTTGTTGTATTTTACTACCTTCAAAAATAAAATAAATAAATAAATAAATAAATAAATAAAATTTTAAAAAGAAATTAAGATAGCAACTGCTGCTTTTTTATGAGTTTCTATTAGATGAAATAATACCATTCATCACTGATTTGTCATTGTGCCTTTTTGAATTAAATATTTTTTTGTTTTTATTTATTTTCATAGTACATGTTTGCAATTCATGCAGTTTGCAGTCATCTTGGGGAGTATTTGCATGTAAATATCACAGCTTTTTAAAAATCCTTTTCCCATTCTCTCCCCTTACCTACTCCTTCTGGGTTTCCCATTACCTCTTTTGGTGCATTCTGATATTATGTGTCTTTAGCTCACATTACACCATGTAGTGTCTAAATTAATTGGGGATATTTGGTTCCTGTTCATGGTACATTTTTATCTCTCGCATTTTTCCTCCTCCTCTTCCTCATGCTTAGTCCTTGTTCCTTGGGCAGTTTTCCTATTTCAGGAGAACCACCCTCTCATCTCTTTCTATTTATCTTTTAACTTTTCTATCCTTTGTACATTGCCTTACTCAAATGAGAAATGCCATATGGTATCTAAATTCTTTGCCTGGTTTGTGTAACTCAATATTTTATTTTCCAGGTGAACCCATTTTCCTACAAATATATCTAGTTTGTCATTCCTTATAGACAAGTAGTAATCCATTATATGTACATTTCACATTTTCTTTATCCAGTAATCTGCTAATGAGTACAGAGGCTTCCTCCAAGATTTAGCTATTACAAAATGTGCGGCTATAAACACTGATATGCATGTATCACTGATATGATGACTTAAGTTCTTTGATGAAGATATACTGCAGAAGATAGCTGGGTCACATAGAATTTGTAAATTCAGTTCTTTGACAAGTCTCCATACTGATTTTCATTATAATACTAGTTTGACTTCACTCAAAAAATGCAAGAGAGTTCATTTTTTCCACACAGTAATGCCAGCATTTGCTATTGTTTGATTTCCTAATAAATTCCATTCTTTCTGGAATAAGACAGAACTGTAGCATTGTTTTAATTCCATTTTTCTAATGACCAGAGGTGTGGAACATATTTTTCATGTATTTGTTGACCATTTGTATTTCTTCCTCTGTCAAGCATCTGTTCATTTCTCCAGCCTATTTCCTATTGAGATCTTTAATTTTAAGTGGTTTGGGTTTTGAGGTTTTTTATATATTCTTGATTTCAGTCCTCTACCTGAGTAGTAGCTCACAAAAATTTTGCCTATTTTGTAGGTTGTCTCTTCCCCTACTGGTTGATTCTTTTGCTGCACAGAAATGGTTTTAGTTTGATGCAATCTCAGTTGCTAATTTTTACTGGTATTTATTTTATTGAAGTACTGTTTAGAAAACCATTTCCTGCAACCATATCATCATGTTTTACCAAATTTTTTTTCTCCTGGAAAGTTTAATGTTTCTGCTTTAATGTTGGATCTTTGATCCATTTTTTTTAATTTAGTATATGTTGAGAGATAAGGTCAATTTTCTTCTACAAATATATAACCAGTTTTCCCACTACGAGTTGTTTAATAGGCTATCTTTCCTCCAACATATGTTTTTGGTCCATTTGTTAAAGATAAAATAGTTTAATATATCTGGGGAGGGATACATATCCTCAATTCTGTTCCATTGATAAACTTGTCAGTTTTTCTTCCAGTGCCATACCATTTTTATCACTGTTGCTTGTAGTATAGCTTGTAGTCTGCTTTTGATCTGTCACATGCTTTGCACTTCTGGTCCAAAATTACTTTTGCCATACTGGATCTCTTTTGGTTCCATATGAATATTAGGATTGTGTGCTCTAGGTCTGTAAAATATGCTGGTTTTATTTGGATTGCATTGAATGTGTATAAAAATTTTGAAAATAGGGCCATTTTGGTAGTATTGATGCTGCCTATCCAGTAGCAAGAGATATTCCATTTTCTGATGTCCTCTTCAATCTTCTTCTTCAGAGCATTGTAGTTATCTCTGTAGAGGTCTTTAATTTCTTTGGTCAAGTTAGTTACCAGATATTTAATTTTTCTGGAAGTGTGAATGGTATTGTTTTTGAAATTTCCTTCTCATCCAGTTCATTTTTGGTATATACAAATACTAATGATTTTTGTGTGTTGATGTTGTATACTGCTACTTTGTTGAAATTGGTTGTTAATTCTAAATAGTTTTTGGTTGAGTTCTTTGGTTATGATATATAGAATATCATGTCATCTAAAAATCTTGATAATTTGAGTTTTATCCTTTGTATATGTATCCCTTTTATATCTTCCTCTTGTCTAAATGCTTTGACTAAGGTTTTAAGTACTATGTTGAGTAGTAGAGGTATTAGTGGATATGCTTGTGTTGTTTCTGATTTTAGGGAGAATGCTTTTAATTTTCCCCATTTAGTTTAATGCTAACTATTGTTTTGTCATAAATATAAACAGCCCTTATCATATTCAGGTATGATATTTATACCTGTTTTTTCAAGGATTTTAATCATAAAGTGTGTTTTATTTTGTCAAAACCTTTTTTGAATTTATTAATATAATCATGTGTTTATAAGTGATGTTTACATTTATTGACATACATATGTTGAACCATCTCTGGGATGAAAGCTACTAGATCATGTTTTATATTTTTGATAATATTCAGCATTGTGTTTGCTAACATCTTCTTGAGGATTTTTGCATCTATGTTCACTAAGGATATTTCCCTACAGTTCTCTTTTTTAATGTCCCTTTATCCAGTTTTGGTATCAGGATGATACTGGTTTGCATGAATGAATTTGGGGGCAATCCATCCCTCTCAATTTCTCTGAAAATCTTGAAGAACATTGATGATTTAACACCCTTAAAAAACATTTTGTAGAATTCAGCCATTTATCCATCATGCCTTAGGCATTTTTTGTTGGTAGATTCTTTATTACTGTATTAATGTCACTGCTTTCTATTAGGTTGTTTACCATACTTATATTTTCTTAGATTGTTTTCACAGTTTGTGTGTGTCTCAGAATCTGTCCATTACTTCAAAATGTACTAATTTGTTGACATATATCTATTAAAATATAGTTACTCTCTTCTTACTTTTAAATGTCTGTTGAGATTTCATCCTTTTATTTCTAATTGCATTGATGTAAGTCTTTTTATTTCTGTGAGTCTATGAGTCTAGCTAAGAGCTTATCTATTTTATTTACTATTTTGAGAATCACACCTTTGATTTGTTTTTCTTTTTACAGTTCTATTTAGTCTCAATTTCTTTTTTATTTTGAAATGAATAAAACCAAATGAGAAAAAACCCCACAAAAATGGGGTCATTCAAAACAAAAGGATGGACATAATACATGATTTAAAGCCACAATACAAGGTGATCTACAATGGTTACCACGATGTCTCTTGTTATCGTCAATATAATTGCCCATATCATCAGGTACAATAAAATTGAACATAGCAGTACAGAACAAAATCAATAGCAACAAAAAATTGCAGACATTATAGGACTTCAAAGGAGGGTAATAGTCAAACCAGAATTGTTATCATAGTGAATCTTATTGTCTTCAGAGTAGTTACCTTTACTCTCAGACTTGATACTATCAAATATAACAGATTCAAATAAAATCAGTCATGACAAGGCATTGAAAGCAATAGAGGGTTTCAGATTAAGCTGATAGGAAATTAGAGATGGTTACCTAAGTATATCCAACTATCTTTGGAATAGCTGTCTATGCCCTTAAATCTAGTACAAGTAGACAAACTGGAACAGAATATAACCAAACTAAACAGAGCGATGAAAGCAATATGGGTTTCAAATCATGATACAAGTTTAACAATGTCCTCTGCCTTCCCCATTTAGATAATTCCTCCACTTTCACTTTCCCAGGGTACATTGTACATTTTGTATCCCACTAACTCCTTTAGTTTTTAGATTAAGGAGGCAATCTGCTATTTACCTATGTGGTTCTGAACATTTTTACCCTGAGCTTGTTCTCAAATTGTATCCATTTACCTACAAGAGCCTCAAGGTTTTTCTTCCTTATAGTTGGGTAGTTCTCCACTGTATAAAAGTGTTATGTCTTTTTACTCAATCTTCAGCTGATGGTCGGGCTAGCCCCACTTTTTTCTGGTTTCCTGTCACATAGAGCATTATTTTCTCATCTTTGACTTTCATTCCATAAACTCTTTTTCAGGTTAAATATATTTTTTTTACATAGAGCATCTTGATGGACCCTATCTCCTGATCCTCTCTGTCTGTGTTTCTTTCTATCAGTATATTGAAGCCATCCATGTTAGCAATTATGGCCAACCTTCTCTGCCTCATCTCTGCCATGCTATTTTTCTGCCACTGGTTTTCTACTTTTCCCCTTCATTCCACTCTATGCCCCATTCAGTAATCCTCCTCTGTCGCTCTTCTTGAAACCATGGTCTTTTTTCCTTTTTCTCTAGAATGTCCTTCAGTATTTTTTGTAGGGTTGGATTGGTGGTCATGTACTCCCCCAGTTACTCTTTGTCATGGAGGCATATTGTTTCTCCATTAATTTTGAGAAATAGTTTTGCAGGGTACATCAATCTGGGTTGAAGGTTATTTGCTTTCAGGACTTGGATTACTTTGCTCTAAGCTTTTCTTGATTTTATGGTTTTTGTCAAGAAGTCTGTTGTGATTCTGATGGGTTTTCCTTTATAGGTGATTTTTTTTCTGTGACAGCTTTTAATATTCTGTTCTTGTGTTGAATTTCTGGGATCTTGATTATTGTATATCTGAGTGTAGATCTATTTTGATTATAGCTGGTTGAAGTGTTGTCTGCCTCATATATTTAAATGTAATTTTCTTTTCCCATGCTTTGGAAGTTTTCTTTAATTATTTCTGTTAATAGCCTTTTTATTTCATTTGTGTTTACCCCTGCTTCTTCATTCACATTTTTTATTCTTAAGTTATAGAACCTCTTGTCATCTTGTAGCCTTTGTATTATTACTCCCTGGTTTCCTGCTATTTTTAAAAGATCTTTCCTTTCACAATCACACATTGCAAATCTGTCTTCAAAGTTTGATAGTCTATCTTTGGTTTCTTTCAGGCAGTTTTGCCAGCTTTCAATGGAATTTTTAATTTCCTGGTAATCTCTTTTAAATCTGTTTCATGTATTCTAGATTTTTTTAATATTCTTCATTGAAGGTTTCTTTCCTTTTTCTGTGCTCCTCTATTCTTCCTTCTGTGTCTTCTTGGGAGGTACTTAGCATTTATTTTATTATTTGTTCTTATATCTTCCTTTACTTGTAATAGTATTTCTGTTTTGAGTGCTTTTATAATGTCACAAAGATAATTCTTTATGGCAGATGCTGCTTTTTCAGGAAATGCAGGTGTGTATCTCTTGATCTCTTCTACGTTTAACTCTCTTAGGCTAGTACTGTTTGGGTTGGAGGCTGGAGACTTCCTTTTGTTTCTTCCTCTTTTCACGTTTCTGGCTCCCTCCAGGAAAGTGGATAATGGGGGTCCCTGGCACTTCCTGTGTTGGCTACAATTACTCTGAAGCATGCTGGCTAGTGATTGCGGCCTTCCCCAGTCTGCTGATGACCACTGCACAGTTGCACAGTTGAACAGTTGTTAAATAGTATGAATTGGATGATTTCAATTCTTTTATACATAAATAAGCAGATTTTGTGAAATAGTGTGTGATCTATTTTAGAAAAAGTGCTCTGCATTGCTCAACATAACGTATACTCTGTTGTAGAGGGCTGGAATACTCTATATATATACATCAAGTCCATACATTCAAGGGTGTGGTTCAGCTCTGAAATTTCTTTGTTTTTGCTTAGTTGGTCTGTCTCTTTACACAAGTGAGTTTTTAAAATCCTCTAGTGTAATTTCATTAATGTTCATTTGATCTTTTAATTTCAGCAGTTTTTACTCTATGAAGATAGGTGCTTCCAAATTTGGTGTACATATATTTATCAATGTTCTTTTCTTGTTTGATTTTTCCCTTTAACTAGTAAGTATTAACCTTCTTCATCTGTTTTAAAAAGTTTTAAATTGAGGTTTATCATGTCTGGTATTAGACTTGCAGCTTCTGTTTGTTCTCTGGCTCCTGCATGAAATGTTATTTTTCATTCTTTATTTGTTAGTCTGTGAATACTTCTTTTTGTTTGGTTGAGATTATTGAATTTCGTTTTTTTATCCAGTATGCTAGTCTGTGTCTTTTGATTAAAGAGCTGAGGCCAGTAACATTGAGAGATATTACTGAGACATTTTGGTTATGTACTATCATTAAATTATTTATCTGTTGCAGTATCATTTGTTTTTGTTTTTATGATTTTTTGTTGTTGCTTACCCACTATCCTCACTAGTTTTCTCTGTTTTTTTAGATGTGTCCACTTCATTGTTTCTGTCCAGAATGTTATTCAGTATTTTCTCTCAATCTGGCTAGTACTCCTGTATCTTTTGATCTGGTCTTTTTCTTGGAAAAACCTTATTTCTCCATCTATTTTGAATGATACATTCACTGGCAAGTTAATCTAGTTTAGAAGTTATTTGCTCTTAGGGCTTGAAATTTTTGACTTCAAGCTCTTCTTGCTTTCAGGGTTTGTTCTGAAGTCTATTGTGTTTCTAATTGGTTTACTTTTAAATGTTATTTTTTGCTATTCCCTGGATACCTTTAAAATTATGTGTTTTTTTTATTTTCTGGTTATCTGAATTTCATAAGGCAATTCCTTAGTGTATTTCTTGCATCATAATTGTTTGGTGTTCTATAAGCATTGCATACTTGTCTTTTAAAGGCTTTTCTTATATTTGTAACATGTCATATACAATTTCTGTGAGCATGTTACTGATTTCATATGTGCAATATTCTAGAACTTTGCTACATCCAATTACTCTTTTTTTTTTTTTTTGGAAGAAGTATCACAACTTTGAGCCCAGCCTGGGATCAAAAACAAGACATTTGTTTAAATTTTTATTTGAAGAGGGGGGCAAGCAAAAGAGAAAAAAGGGTAGAAACAATACAAGATTTGAAAAAAATAGTAAGAAATCACTATTTGACACATTATATATTGTCTTCTTGGATATAGTTGTTCAAGTTACAAAATTAAAGCATACAAAGTGGACATTCAAACAGTGAGGCTGCAAACAGTCTGTTCACTGATCCAACAAAAAATTAGTAACATGGTTATCAATCCTACACACATAAGTATACATACAGTTATCTATTTTAGAGCACTTTCTTTTCCTCCTCTTGCTTTTTTCTTTTAAGTTTTTTTATTTAAAGAAAAAATTTGAAGCAGAAAGAGGGTAGAAACAATACAAAATCTCAAAAACAAAACAAAAAAAACCAAAAATGGTAACCAGTAAAAAATCACTAGTTGATAATTACATACTTTCCATTTAGATGCAGTTGTTCAAGTTACAAAAGTAAAGTCCACAAAGTGGACATCCAAACAGTGAGACTGCAGTCAGTTTTGTTCATCCATCTAACTAAAACTTTAGCAACATGATTATTAATTCCACACACTCAAACATACATGCAGTTTTATCCTTTAGAATACTCTTTTCCTTTTTTTCCAATAACTATAATCCATTCTGGTAAACTACTTAGAAGTTGTACACATGTATAAGTTTCTTCACATATACCTAGACTTTCTGTGTTGGAGAAACAAATCAAAACAAGTCAGCAATACAAATTCCTAGAGAAACACAAAATGAAAAGAACATACAAAAATACAACACTAGGTGATTTACGGTAGTCACTATGGTGTCTCTAGTTATTTTCAATAATACTGTCTATATTGTCAAATATAATACAAACAGCATTGCTTTACACTATTAATAAAATCTAAACATTGGAGACATTATAGGACTTCAAAGGCAGTTAACAATCAAACCAGAATGGGTATCCTATTGAATCCTGTCATCTTCAGAGTAGTTGCCCCTACTCTCAGACTCGACACTCTCAAGCATACCAGATTCAAATAAAATCTGTCAAGATAAAACAGTGATATAACCAACCTTCTCTGTTTTATCTCTGCCATGCTATTTTTCTGTTGTTATTTGTTTACTTTTCTCCTTCATTCCACTGTCTGCCCCTTTCTTTGAGGCCTTTCTGCCATTATTCCTGGAACCCTGGTGGTTTTCTTCTCTCTCTCTAGAATGTCCTTCAGTATTCTTTGCAGGGTTGGATTGGTGGTCACAAACTCCCCCAGTTCCT
>PVLA01004297.1:0-181802 GCA_004027455.1 Hydrochoerus hydrochaeris | reverse complement strand
ATAGATTCTCTTGTTGTCTTCTAGCCTTTGTATTGTTACTGTCTGTTTCCTTGTTATTTTTAAGAGATCTTTCCTTTCATGATCACACATTGCAAACTTGTCTTCAAGTTTTGATATTTTATCCTTAGTTTCTTTCAAGCAGTTTTGCCAGCTTTCAATAGAGTTTTTAATTTCCTGGTAATCTCTTTGAATCTGTTGCATGTATTGTAGATTTTCTTTATAGTCTTTATCGGAGGTTTCTCTCCTTTTTTTGTGTTTCTCTTTTCTTCCATCTGTGTCTTCTTGAGAGGTGCTTAACATTTCTTTTATTAATCTACTTATATCTTGCTTTACCTGATTTAATATTTCAGTTTTGAGCTTGTCTACAAGGTCCCAAAGATATCTCTTAATGTCCATTGAAGCTTTGTCTGATGTTGCATGTTTGCTGCCCTCAGTCTCTTGTGTTTTTCCCTCTCTTGGATCAATGTTCTCAGGGTTTTGGGCTGGGGTCTTTTTCTTGTTCCTTTCTCTTGTCATGTTTTTGGTTTCTTCCATATGAGTATATAGTGGAGGTCCCAGCCCCTTTCCTTGTTGTTTATGGTTCTTCTGAAGCATGCTGGCGAGGAATTTCTGCCCTCTCCAGTTTGCTCTTGGTCATTAAGGCGCAAGCAGAGGCAGCGTATGCCAGTCCCTCCCCACCGAGCCAGTCAACCTTCAGGGTCCTTCACTGGGTTAGTGTGTGCTGTGCATGGGAATTGGTTTGGGATGACTTATTGGGTCCTAGCCAGGGGCATGACCCAGGCCAAGCAGATCCCATCAATCTGGTGGGAAGGGTCACTGTTGTTCCTAGTTCAGGCTCTTTGTGTCTGATTCCAACATGTCATCCATTTGGTTGCCCCTTTCCTGTGTGTGGTGGGGTCTTATTCCCAGCACTCACCACAGGTTAATGCAGGTCCCTTGCCGGCTCTTCTCTGTTGGTCTTACCAACCTCCATCTTCAGTGTGACCGGCTAGTTGCAGTGGCACAATATTGGGTGCTCCAGCGGGTTTGGGCCACTCCAGCTAGTCTCAGTGGCAGCACGAATTCAGGCGGCTGGAAAGCACTGTGGCAGCTAGTCAGCTTCTCCAATGTTAGCCCCAGGATTGCGTGTTTGACCAGCTCTTTTGCCTTTAGTTCCTTCCTGGGTCCAGAGAATCCATCTCCCTCTGTCCGGACTTCTCCAGGATGTTTTATTCTGGCATGAGTTGTTTCTCTCAGGGGAGGTTCTGTATCCTGCTGCTTATTGATCGGCCATCTTTTCTTCCACCTTCACTCACTGGTTTTTGATCAACATCTATTCTTGCAATGTATCCATGGAGCTCTGTTTGATTTGCTTGTTATGACTGCATAGCGTTCCATTGTGTGTCTCACCCTATTTTATTTTTTCTGTTTTGGGCAATGAGCATCTAGTTGTTCCCAGTTTTTTGTATTAAGAAAGCTTGCTTTGGATATTCTTATCTATGTCTCCTGGTGCAAGTGTGCAAGTGTTTCTCTTGGGTAACACTTGAAAATAGGATTATTAGGTCATAGTATATGTGACTCTCCCACTTTACTGGAAAGTACTTATTTGTTTCCAAAGTAGTTGTCCTGATTGACACTCTCCTCAGCAGTGAGTGACAGTTCATTGCTCTCATCATCACCCACAGTTAATGCTGTTTAACTTTTTGACATTTTGCAATCTAGTGAGTGTGAAATTTTATCTTACTCTGGCTTTGACAGTAATTTCTTCATCACTCAAAATGATTTTGAATATCTTTTAATTTTCATTTGGCATTCATATTTTCTTAAAATGCCTATTCATGTCTGTTGTTTATTTTTCCACTGATTCTTCATTGTTTTACTATTGATTCAAAAGTTCTTTATATATATTTATATAAATTATTTCCCAGATATTCATACCAAATATGTTCTCCCAGGTTGTGCTTTGAATTTCACTTTATGATAATTTTAAAAATTATTTTGATATACTTATTTTAGCATAGTCTAGTCTAAATTGAAAATCTTTATCATGACTTAATATTTTTGTCACTTGGTTAAGAAATCCTTCCCACATAGAAACTAAAAATATATTCTGCTTACAGTCTTTTAAAGTTTTACATTGCATGTTTAAATTCTTTAATCCACAGCAATCAAAATTGTGTGTAGGAATCTATTTTATTTTTCCTCTTATAGTTGATAATAGTTGGAAAGTCATTTATTTCAGGAGTTCATGCTTTTTCCATTGAGCTGCATTGCCATTTCTATCCATGCCTTCTCTTTCCAGGGAATGGTCTCGGATGTATATTTTGTTCTTTTATCACTTAATCAGTCCTGTACCAATACCACATTGTCTTCATTACTGTATTTAGTATTTTTTTGTTTCATAAAATTGTGACAATTTTGCATTTTCACGTAAAATTCAGAACAAGATAATAGCTTCCATGCAAATTTTGATTAGGGCAGCATGAAATTTATACTCAATCTGAGGAAAAATAACATTTTTGCATCATTAACTTTTTCTATTTGTAAGCACAACATAATTCCAAAATTTAGGTCTTTAGTATTTTCCAACTAATAATTTTTCATATACAGCAGGTAGAGTTCTTACTGGTTATTTTTATTTTGGTTGCCATTATACATTATGAGAATGTAAACTGATAAGATTTTGGAAAATAAGGTGATATTACTGTGTAAAGAGGGAGAACAGCTTGAGGGCCAACAATGTCAAATCTAGGTTGGTCATGCTTGCCATGACCAACAGGAGATGTTAAATCAAGTGTGGTTCATAGCATTAAAAGGTGAGAACAGTCTAAATGTCAATGAGCAGCACAGTGGATAAATTATTGCGGTGTGTTTACTTAGAATAGTACAAAGGTAAAATTCACAAATCTGTGTATATTAATTTGTGTCAATACTAAAATCATTAATTTGTGTCAATATTAAAATCATGCTACTGAGTGAAAAAGCAAGTCATGGAAGAATACGTATGGAGGGATTCTTTCAATACAAAATTGTGCAAAGGCCAAAAATATAATAGTATATATTAGACTATATATTTTCAAGGGCACCTGAATATATAGTAAAATAATGAAGAAAGGCAAGAGAATTATTAGCATAGAACTCAATAAAGCAATTACCTGTGAATAGGAAAGAACAGGGTCATTATTAGAGCAGTGCATTGATACCTTCTTAAGTTGGCTGGAGGGGACATGTATGTTTATTTTTACTTTTTAATATACTTATGTATCATATTTTGATGCATATCATTCACAACAAAGTGTTAGTGCAAATCTAAGTGAAACTTTTCGTGATCGAATACTACTTTTTGGTATCCCAGAACATTTCTATTGTTGCCTGATAAATATTTACTGTGTTGCTCCTCAAGTACATTTTCTAGTCTAAGTTTCTTTTTCACGTCTGCAACTGTTAATCACAGTATATCTATTTGACTGGATTGAAAAGAGCCTAGAAGATTAGTAAATCCCTGTTCCAGGTGTGTCAGTGGGTGACTGCAAGCCAGCAAACTGAGGGGGGAAGAGCTACACTGTGGGTGGCACCCACCAGTCAGCTGGCAGCCTGGATGGAATAAGAAAAGAAAGAAGGAGGAAGTGTCTCAGTTTTGAAGAACTCCTGTCTGCCTGGGTAGCTGCGTCTGTTACAGCCATTGCTTTCTATATCTGTCTCCAGTTTCTTCAGCCTTTTAGTGCAGATTCACACTGTGACTCTCCCCTGAGCTTTAGGCCTTTGACCTCGGACTGGTGCTCCATCCTTCATCCCTCTTGCTCTGTGGTGTCCATCAGCTGCTGGGTCCTCTGGCTTTCCAGCAGGTGGACGGCCACTGTGGATTCTCCCACCTCTGATCGTGTAAGCATGACTAATAAATAATAATAAATTCCCTAGCATAATTATTCATATATTTTCTAATGATTCTGTTCTCCTGGAGAACCCTAATACAGGATCTTTTATATATGGAGAGGTAATAAACTAACCACAGAGCTATGCTTTTAGATTTACCTGTGTGATATGTGTGTGTGTGTGTTTTGAAATTAGCAATTTCTGATTGATCTAGGTAGGAAAAAGATTTATGGAGTCTTGTGGGGCTTCTATACAGATCTAGGTCTAGCCCTGGAGTAGCTTTGAGTGGCAAACCGTAGGTGTCGCTGAAACACAGTGTGAAAAAAACTATCTATGAACTTTACATTTTTTTTCTCTTCCTAGAATTATGACTGGAGAAATTTCTTTAGCCCACTCAATTGAAAATGGGATTAGTGACAAATTGTGAAACAATTCTTTTATTTTTATGCTTTCTTCCATTCTTTCTTTTCAGCTTAAAATTACCTGTCCCAATTAACATCTTTTCATTATATACACGACTCATTTACAGATTGATCTACATGAAATGTTCTCATTTAAAGCCTAACTTTTCCTAAACTGCAGATATTTGAAAATGCTTTGGTTAACTCTTGACACATTAATTTCTCCCATGGGCTACTATATATGGAACATTTTTCTTTCAATCTACTTTGCTATTATTAACCCTAAGAAATATTAATAAAGCCATAGGTTTGGTATGTTATTTCTATTTTATTTAGCTACTATTCATGAGCACAACATCATAACTGATAACATTTTTAAAAGTTTGACCAAAATTCCTCCTTGTGTTACTTTGAGAATGTCTAACCAAATTTAAAAGACAAAACACTAGTCTATTTCTCTTCCTACCTTCTGTCCTCTGACAGTACACGCTTGATGGAAGCAGACCCTGCAGCCAGCTCTGGCTTTAGCGTCTGCCAGACTGCCAGTCTTCCCCTTTGTCTGCAGAATGTTTCCCCTTTGGGTCTGCTTTCTGCCTTTTGTTTGGGATTGCCATCTTTCTGTTGCCCAGCTCCCTGTAAAAGAAGGGTAAATTTATGCCCTGGGAAACCAGCATTCCTGCAGCTGCAATACCAGCTGGTCCGCCAAGATAAAATAACAAAGCAGAATTAACTGACCAGTGCTCAAGTCCCTGTTTATCCATGGGCCAAGTCACTAGGGCATGTGTGGCTGTGCTAAGAGGGGCCTGTCAACCTCCCCCATCAGCATCTTGCCAACAGCAGAGTGACAGCAGTCCCCAAGGTCTTCTGTGACAATCCAATTCACATATTCCCTCGGTGGTCATCCACCACTTGGACTTCATTTACTCAAATTCCCCACCTACTCTTTAGATTGGGCCTTCTGGATGTATTAAGTCCTGCCTGTTTCTCAAAGGCATGGGAAATCTCTGATATAGTTTGATTAAAGAGTTTTTTTTCCCCTTGCCCCACCCCATTTCACAAGGTCAGACGCTTTCGATATTTCCAGAAGGCTGCCACTGCCTCTTAGTTCCACACATGTGTACATGACGCCATTGTCAGGGCCTTCCAGGCACATGGCTCAGTCCATTAAGACTTAGTGAAGCCTGAAAAGGAGAATCAATGTTTCATTTGCATCAGAAGGCTTCACATCGCACCACATCCTGCTGGAAGCAGGCTGGACAATATCCTAATACTAATCAGCTTTCCCTAACATTGAATTTTAAGGACTGGCATTTTGAAAACCGAAAGTATTAGCTCTGGCCCTCCCTGCTGGTCTCAAACAATGTCTGCCCCTTGCTAGACTGTACAATTTGACACTCTTGTTCAACGACTTCTCACTCATTAAATTGATCAAGATACAAAACTTGTTAGTTAATTTTTCATGCACTTGGGGGATCTGGTTGCATATTTTAATGATCTGCTCTCAGAATGTGCTGATCAAACTGCATATTTTGTTGATTTGCTGTGACACATCCTTAACTACAATGTTGCTCATGCAGGGTCCTGAGTGATGTGAGCTGCATTCGGGAAACCCTGAGTAGACGCCTTGCGTGCTAATTGAGCTGCACAGTTCCACTGAGGCATTGATGTGCTCTTTACTGATTGATCTGAATAAGAGCCATTTGGAAATTTCAAATTCCGTATCCCAGGGCTCAGATGATATCAAAACCAATATTTATTAGAGGAACATTTGTCCTAGTTAGGCTTAAGGCACTTTTCTCATTTGCTTAATGTTGGGTCATGAAATTGAAGACACACACACACACACACACACACACACACACACACCATGCATTAATGAGATAAAGATGACAAGGGAAGAGGCCAGGCAAGTTCAACCAGAAAGATAATGGCAACATGTAGTTGAGGTTTCTGGATCTTGTGGATGTGAAGGGCTTAGGAGTTGGTCCTATTCATTTGAAAAACAAATCTGTCTCTGACCACAAAGTATTGACTCCAAAATGATGGCTCAGGTGTTCAAGGCCACTGTCAATAATGAGGGAACAGAGAGCTGGGCCACCATGGCCTTCCTTCTAGGGTGGTCTAGGGTGCTTGGCTCTTTTCTATACCCCATACCGGATCACTTTCATGATTCTTAGCAAATAAATCAAAGTCTCCAGATCTCACTCACTGAATCTGTTTTCATTGTTGTTTGTTTTTTGGAGGAAGAGTTATTTGTTTATTTTGAGACAGGGTCTCCCTATGTATTGCAAGCTGTTTTTGTTTTGTTTTGTTTTGTTTTTGTACTGGGGATCAAACTCATGACCTTGTGCTTGTAAGGCAGGCACTTAAGCCACTGAGCTAAATCCGCAGCCCAAGCTGGTCTTGTTTCTTTCTTTTTTTTTTTTTTACTCTTTAAAAATTTTTTTTATCAGTACCAGGGATTGAACTCATGACTGAGTGCTTTCAAGGCAAGCACTTATGCTGCTGAGCTAAATCCCCAGCTACAAGCTGGTCTTGAACTCACTATATAGCCTAGGCTGTCCTTGAACTCAAGGTGATCTTCCTACCTCAGCCTCCCAAATGCTGGGATCAACTTCTAAATTCTATAAAATTGGAGCACTCCAGTCATTGTTAAAAAAAACCTCTACTGAGGAAAATTATTTGATATTATAGACAAGTAGATTTTGTTTTAATAAACTAGCAAAAACACAATGATAATCATGAAAAATTAAAAGCAAAATAAATTTGAGAGCAGTGGGGTTGCTTTTTCTATATGCAAACAAAAAAGAACATAAATAGATATGATTTTCAGCATGGCATCAAAAATACATAAACCTATGGGAGGTAATACACAAAACCTATATAGGGTGCAATAGTAAATATATAGTTTATGTCGGTCAAATATCATCTGTTACAACTGTTCAGCTCTCCTGTAATAGTGAAAAAGCAACCATAGAAGATATCACAAACAAGTGAGCATGGATATATATTAATAAAAGTTTATTTACACAATCAGGCAGCTGGCCAAATTTGGCCATGGAGAATAATGTGCTTATCTTTAGTGGAAAACATTATTCTATTATCCTTCATTAAATTCTTCTGTGATAGTAAGTACCTTATGAGAATTAAGAGAATTAAAAAATTTAGTACAGTATGTAATAATCAAACACTTGCAACCACAACTTATACATCACAAGGACTCTGAAAGTTTTAATTAATTTTGTCACTGTTTGTTCTTATTTGTATGGTTTACTGCAATTAATTTATCATTAGAATAATTCAAATAATAGTAAAATCTCTACTATGTCAGTTTTGAGTTCTATGACTAGAGTTGTGACTTCATCAGTTAAAGCCTTTTTGTTGGGAGGACACAGAATGGCAGGGCAGAGATGAGGACAGGAACGATCATGCTTTGATAGACAGATGTTCCTTGGCACCTTCAATGGATTGTTTCCAGGACCCTTCCCAGCCCCTCAGATACCAAAATCTTCAGATGCTTAAATCCTTATATAAAGCAGCATCATATTTGCATAACCCGTGCAATCTTCCCACAGACTTCAAATAATATCTAGATGAGACTTAAAATACCTAATGTTATTGTTGTAGACAGGGGTTGTGAGGAGAATAATTAGAATCAGGACACAGAATTTATTTTTTATTTTATTTTATTTTTTACAGAGAATAAAACAAAAGAGGACAGAACAAAGCAGATCAGAACAGAACAATACAAGCAACACAGCACTTCATAACAAGACAGCTGTATATTAACAGTAGCTACCGTAATGTCTCTTTCTTTGAAAGAGTTGAGCTTAGCTTCACACACAATAATATCAAACATAACAAAATGGAAGAGAATGAAAGTATTACAAGGTATTCTAAACCAAATGACAGAAAATGAACAATGGCCACGATAATATCTCATTTTCCATAAAAAATTTATTTATACTATCACACATATTAAAATCCAATAAGACACAACATGATAGAACCAATGGTAATAGAAGAACAAAAGCATGGTAGGACTTCAAAGCAAAATGACATTAAATCAGCAATGGCTGCCATAATGTCTTGTTTTCTTCAAAGTAGCTGTTCATACCATCACACATAATAAAACCAAACAAACAGAATAAAACCATTCCAACTAATGAATGAAAATATTATAAGGCTTCAAAGCAATATAATAGAGAACCATGATTACCATAGAATCTTATGTACTCTTACCATTTCTTATACTCGGGAGACTATATGGTATTTATATACGTGAGTTTGGTTTATTTCACTTATGAGTATGGTCTCAAGTTGCATCCATTTATTTGTAAATATCTCCATGTGATCATTTTTTATAGCTGAGTAGTACTCCATTGTACAAAAGTACCACAATTTTTTTATCCATTCCTCAGTTGATGGGCACTTAGGCTGTTTTCAAGATATGGCTATTACAAATTGAGGACACAGAATTTAAAACATTATTTTATAATGGTCATCCAGAGTTAAACACAAGAAGGTACAGGAAATCTGTCCACAACACTAGAGACCCAGAATATTCATCCGAGGACCATCTACACTCAGCACTTTCCTCAGGTGGGCCATCTACACTCAGCGCCATGCTGATTTAATTCAGCGGGTGTTAAGTTGACCACCAGTTTTTAATCCATAACAGTTATATAAGTAGTTATTAAATTGTATTTTTTAAGGAAATAATGACAAAAAAGCCTGCACATGTTCAGTAGAGATGTAATTAGTTTTCAAATATTTTGAGCAACAATTGTTGGAATTTGTGCACATGGAACCTGTGGCTATGGAGGGCTGAGTGTGTGTATTTCCATGGAGTGCATATGGTACCTACCATAGAGGCTAGGGTAACTTTACTGAGAAGTCCCAGAAATACATGGTAGCGATATTCAAACATCATGGCAGAGCACATGAAGCTTCCAGAGGAAGTGATAGCCAAACAAAATATGAAAAACCAGCAGAACTTAACCAGCCAAAGAGGGTAATGAGGGATATAGAACATAATGAGAAAAGTAAGGTTTAACTGGAGAAAACAGTCAGGAAGTATTGAGGATAAGCGGAGTATTGAGTACATGGGGTGTGATCAGGAAAGAGACTCAAGAGGCAGGAAGGACCTCATGAGCCATGTTAAAGATGTGGGTTGATCCTAACTTGGAAGTTTGAGTAGTTTAAGCAGAAGAGCAACAGGACCAGATTTGTATTTTACAATATTGTGTTTGTTTGGTTTTGCAGCACTGGGATTGAACTCAAGGCCTAATGCACGCTAGACCAACACTACCATTAAGCCACATCCCTATTCTTCATTAAGTTTTATTTTAAGACAGAATCTTGCTAAATTTCTCAGAATGTCCTCAAACTTGCAATCCTCTTGCTTCAGCCTCCCAAGTGGTTTGGATTATAAGTGTATGCCACCAGGCTTCTCTCAGATTTGTAATTTTCACAGAATACCCAAGCTTTAGAAAGAGAATGAAGTAGAGGAGGCAAGATGTAAAACCATTGCTACCAAAAGCAGAAAGAAAACCTTTAGAGAGGGAGGAATCATGTGGCCAGGAGAGAAGAGACTAACAAGAAAGATGGATAGTCTGTGAATCAGTGCCATGTGTGGGCTGACTAGGGGAAAGCCAGATGCCAGCCCTCTCCTGTGAGTTGGCACCATTTGCAGACTGAAGGAGAGGAGAATGAGAAATCAACAACAAGCTAAGACCTCCTGTGAGTGAGCACCAAGCGTGGGCTGACAGGGGGAGAGCCAACTCCTTCTGGCTCATGGGCAGGGAGACAAGAAGGACCAATGTCTCCGCCATCCCCGTAAGTGACTGGCTGATCTGGAGAAACAAAGACTGTGATGATAGTTAATGAGGTAAAATACAACTTAATCCTTGTAGTGTTTAGTGTTTCATTGACTTGGCAGTTCTAAAGCTGGTGGTCTGATCATCTATTCAGAGGATAACAATACACAATGTAGAATATATGGGGGAACTTCTGAAGGTGGCGGTCATTCCCTATTATCTTGTCTCAAAATCCTGTATCATTCTCATTTTTTTGTTTGGTTGGGTTTTATTCTGTTGTATCTTGTTTGATTTTGTCATATCTGATGGCATGGGCAGCTATTTTAAAGATAACAAGAGATATTATGGTAGCCATATTACTTTTACTATTATCTTATTTTGAAGTTTTGTATTGCATTTATTGTTCTGTTTTTATTGGTTCTATTCTGTTTCTATTTTATTTGATTTTTACTGTGTTTGAAGGTATTTGCAGCTATTTTGAAGATAACAAGAGGCATTATGGTAACCATTGTTGATTTCCTATTAATCTTGTTTTGAAATCCTATGTCACCTTGCCTTGTTTTGATTGGCTTTACTCTGTTTTATTTTACTTGGCTTTATACTCTCTAAAATAAAATTTAAAAAATAAAAGTAAGATGGTCAGCCATGTGAAACTTTCCAGAAGACTTATGAAAAAGAAGGTCTGAAGAAACACCACCAGTGACCCCTAAGAAAGTGCTTGTATTACAGCTATAAAGATCAGCTGAGATGATAAAGCCAGTGGTCACTGGCCATAAACATGGAGATCCATTTCAAGAAATTTAAAAGAGAAGTAGAAATTGAATAGCAGGTATGATTGGAAACAGCTAGAAGAGAAGAATGCACAGAGGAGGCAACTCACAAAAGCAGAGAAGGGGTCAGTTGGTGGAGGGGGACACTAGAGAAGGTCAGAGGGACAGGATCTCAGCAGAGTGTAGGACCAGCCTTGGCAGAAAGAAGGACCAGAGACAGGAAGAATACGCCTTGCAGCAACTACAAAACTCAGTGTGTGTGAACAAAGGGGAGTTGAGGAAGATTTGGCTGTTAAAGCATGGAATGGAATACGGTTTCCTGAGGGCAGCAAGTAGTAGCATTAGGGGTAGGAAACTAGGAGCAGAGGAACGGGTCTAGCTGAGAAAGTGTGGAGAGCAATGCACTGGAACAATCTGAATAAGTGGATAAAGGATTTAAAGGAGGCCTTGAGGTGCCAGATCAGAGTCTGTGAACACAAATACATGCCAGATTCTAACAGCATAATTTGGGATTCTTTCCCCTAGGTAATGCTTGTCAGCGCAGGTTCAGAAAAAGCAAAACCAGAGAATGTGAGGAACTTAGAGGTGGGAACTGACTAAGTGGGAATTGGAAAAGAGGCTGAGGAACCAGTCTGAGGAACTGGTCGGTGCAACTGGAGGATGGAGGGCGGGGGTAAAGCAGGGAAAGTCAGGAAAGCCCAACATCAGTGACTGGAATCACCAAGCTGGTTTCATTTTATTTCATAACAGTCCCTGGGATGAATTAATTTTCAAAGCTCATTGGGCTGTCATTCTGTGGCATGAGAAAAACTAAAGCAACTCACTCCTTACAGTGATTAAAGCGAGGCAAGGTAACTTCCAAGTGCTAGTTAATTGAAATAGAATTCTCCATCTGATAACCATTCCACAAAGGTGCCATTTAAAACCAGTCCGGGAACCGGGGACCGTCGTCTGGTGAGTGCGCTGGGCAGAGGCAACGTGGCAGCCTTTTGGAGCTTCCTTCCAAGGAGAACAGTCTCTCAGGCTGCGCAGGTGCGGACCAGAAGCACTGCTGCTGACCTCCGCCCACACCCACCCATCCCAGCTTGAGCATCTTCGCTGACCCACACTTCTTGACATTTTCAAACACATGAATCTTTGGCAGCACATTTGAGGGAATTAAAAGGCAAACACAATTTTTTTAAAGCAGGTTTCAGACAACTTCCCATAATTATCCTGTTAGTCTTTTGTTTGACTGCTGGCACCAGGTCAGTGCTTGAGAGGCAGTGGTTACTGTTCTGAGAAGATGCTAGAGTGTCCTTCTGGGCCACAGCTTTTCTGACTGTGGCCCTGGCTTGATCTCCCATTTCTGCCTCATGGTGAAATGAATTGATCCCTGCCTCACACCACGCAGCCAGCCCTGAGCAGTCAGCAGCTGGCACCTGACTGGCCTCAGACTGACTGCACGAAATCAAATCAACCACATGGATCTGAACATGTCTGGACCCACTTGAACACACACACACACACACACACACACACACACACACACACACTATGGATGGCCTTGAACCGCAGCTGATTTCTATCTCGGAAGCAGCCTCACCGAAGGGTTCAGCATTTCTAGACTCACAACTTTCACAGAGCCACAAACCTTTCCTCCTCACAGAGCCAAGGCAGGCTGGGCACCCAGGCGGGCTGAGCTGGCAAACAATGCTCCCTGGCCATTCTGCAGTGCCTCACTGGGTGACTGGGCATCAATTATTCATTCATCAGTGAGCCAGGTTTTCTAGACCTCAGACTGCAAGCTTATCTGATCCAGGTTTTCCTTTCCACCTGGCTAATTCATTTTCTTATTTGATGAAGAGTCGCTTTTCTTCCACACAGCTCTTTACAGTGTTGGCTCACAGGTATTTTTACCCCTTGTTTTGTGCCTCTTTAGGCCTCCCCGGCACCTGCAATCCTTGGCTTAGGTCCTGAGCAAAACACCATTTCGTCTCTGCCATGTCTCACATCTTCCACAAGGGGGCACCGTCTGCTCACGAAGCTTTTGATGTCCTTGCCGGGAGGCTAAAATACAGCCAGTGTCACTAATGCTTTCATTCTGTTATAAGAAATGACCTTATTCAAGCTACACTCCTCATTGTTATTTCATGCAGGGGAAACAACAGTGAAAAAGGAAACCATATAATGTTTGTGGACTGCTTCTCTATAATTCATTCACTGGACTTCTATGTTAGGTTGTATGGAATCCATTAAGCAGGATATTGAAGCTTATGAATGGAAACCTAGTAATTCCTCTTTAATAAACATGAGTTACTTTTATTTCTTAAACTTTATTAGGCACTTACTCAAAACATTACTGAAAAAAATGCTTGTTAATAATATGAATGATGATTTGGATTCCGTTTGCATTATTACTATGGCTAAAGGTCCCAAATACAAAGTCTGGATTATTCATGAAGCCTGGCAAAATGACTGGCATTTTAACGTAAATCTTTCTGTCTGTGCTTAATTCCATCTTGACACTTTTCACCAAACCTCCTAAGGAAGGTAGGGGCGCCTACCACAGTGGCCTTTTTGTGTAGCAGGGAAACTGGTAAGTGAGGATGCCTGTGTGACAGTCCCATCCGGTCGGAGGGCCAGGGCTGGTGCTCTGTGGCTCCCTGTTGGCTGCGTTTCACCGGGCAGAGCCATCTCGAGAGGGTGACAATGTGCAAAGAGATACAATGCAAGGTCCCCTTTGAAGTAAACTCAGGCTTGTCTTGTACTCCTTTGGATGCGGGATTGCTTATCGTCTTCACTCACTGGTTCCCTAAGGAAGCACATCCACTTCCATGACATTGAAAGCTGTCTTCATGGTGATGACTCTCACGCTTGTACTTCTCCAGATCTCTCCTATGGTATGTACCCTTTAACTCGTGTCTGAATGCTTTCCCCAAAGCCCTGTGGTGTGGACTCCGCCACATCAAAATGGGGAACTCCAGAATAAGACGACTGAATTCCCACCACAGCCTCCACAAAGGCTCCGTATCTGCCCAGTGGCACCACTTCCCCCACTTCCGGGGAGAGTTCTAACACCCACCTGGTTCCTAGAGCCAGATACTGGAATTGTCCTGGCATCTCCCTTCGCCTTTCCCAGACTTGAAGCGCAGCAGGCAACCCTCTCGGTTCCATATCTAACATGTATTTTGTATGTTTCAGGTTTTTCTTCCTTTCATTTTGCATTTGGGTTCACAGGAAACTCTACTGGGCCTCATTTCTAGTTTAGTTCCTTTCCCTGATAATCTAGTTCCACGCAGAAACCAAACTGATCTTGTTTTTTATAGGTTTGAGTATGATTTCTCATGTTCAAACCCCTTGCTGGCTTCTCATGGCACAGAGAATAAAATTCCAACTCCTTGTTGTGGCTCACAAGGTCATGTAATTTCTGGTCTCTCCCTTACTGCCCAGCTCTCTCCCACTGCTTGCTCCTCTCGACTGCCCTTGGGATGGAGAGCAGATACAGCCTCTCACAGGATGGGCTGTTCAGGCCTACCCTGGGCACTCTCCGGAAGTGGGTCCTGATTCTTTTCTGGTACCTTAATTATTTACTTCCCAACACTTTCACATCCTATAATTATGTTTATTAATTTATCTGCTTATTTATTTATTTATTCTGTCACCAATTATGTAATCCTGAAGCCTGCTTCAATCAGTAAATCTCACTGACCATAATGGAGTTATACAAAAAACAGGACTAATTAATAGCACAGTTTTGTTTACAGATCTCTATTCTGTCAAAATAAGAAGTTTCATGTGAATTCAGATGGCCTCCTGTCCTCTTCCCTGGGCTGGCAGCTAATTTGTGGGGAGACTGTATGCTATCTGTACACACTAACACCTGCCGAGACATGTGTTATCCTTTTGGGCCTCAGTCCGTGGTTCATAAAGGCCACCAGAGACACATCTTCTTCCCAGTCATAATGCCTCTTCCATCCAATACCTCTCTGCGTTGTTTCTGTTAAGTGCAGTGCACAATGTTCTGCATTTCCCGTCCCATGCTGGGTTCACACAGATGATGTCCATCTCAGTCTGACTCCGTGGTCATTCCTACCTGGAGACTCATCAAAGTCTGCACTTGTTACCCCTCTTCAGCTCTTCTGCCTTCTCAGTTGGAATTCTCAGTGAGGCATCCTTTCCTGCAAGGAAGAGGGGAGGTGACAGATGGGGGTCTTGCTCTTATCTTGGAGGCTTCTACAGCTATTTTGCCTGTATTAGGTTTAGTGTGTTTCTGACAGCCTAACCTTTTGAAACTCAAACTAAAAGGAAACTTTTATCTGCTTTCTGTTTTTACTCCACTTCCCTGAATCTATAAAATCTAAATGGTTTAATAGGAAAAGTACTTAATAGAACATCGGAGTGTGTGTATGTGTATGTGTTTGTGTGTGTGTGTGTGTTAAATAACTTAATGGTTCAAAAATATTACTACAAAGTGAAGAGACAAACTACAGAATGGGAAAATACTTTTGCCAGCTACTATTAAGACAGAGGACTAATATCTGGGATATGCAAAGCATTTTTAAAATTTATATCACCTAAAATAAAACATCAAACAGGAAATGGGCAAGTGAAAAGAACAGACATGTCTCAGAGGAAGAAGTACAAATGACCAAGAAACAAATGAAAAAATGTTCAACATCTCTGACCATTAGAAAAGTACAAATATAAAATAATGTTAAGAAACTATCTTGCAGATTTGCAGAATGCAGGGGAAGAGAACAAGAAGTCACCAAAATGCAAGCTCTCCCTGTGAATCAGCGCCATGCCTGGGCTGCTGGGGGGACAGCCAGACCTCAGTCCCTTCTGGCCCATGGGCTGGGAAACCAGAAGAACCAACCCTTCACTCCCCTGTAAGTGACCAGGTGATCCAGAGAAACACAGGTGGCAATGATAGCTCTTGAGGTGAAGTGCAATCTGATGCTTGTGGTATTTGCTGTTTCACTGACTTTGCAGGTCTAGGGCCAGTGGTCTGGTCATCTATTCAGAGGATAATGGTAATCAGTGTGGCCTCTATGGGGACTCTCCTTCTGAAGTTGGCAGACATTGTTAATTCCCTATTATCTTGTTTTGAAGTCCTGTATCATTTTCATTGTTTTATTGGGTTGTGTTTTATTCTGTTTTGTTTTGTTTGATTTTGTTATATCTGATGGGATGAGCAGGTATTTCAAAGATAGCAACATATATCATGGTAGCCATTTTGGATTTACTATTGTCTTGTTTTGAAGTCCTGCAATGCATTTATTGTTTTGTTTTTATTGATTCTAGTCTGTTCTGTTTTGTTTGATTTTTAGTATGTCTGAAGGCATCTATGGCTATTTTGAAGACAACAAGAGGCATTATGGTAACAATTGTTGATTTTGTATTGTTTTGAAGTTCTGTGTCACTTACACTGGTTTATTTTGATTGGCTTTATTCCATTTGGTTTTGCTTGGCTTATTCTCTTTAAAATAAAAATTTAAAAATTTAAAAAGAAACCATCTTAAAGCAGAAAGAATAGCAATCATTAAGAAATCAAAGAATAACAAAATCTGATGTGGCTGTGGTGAGAAAGGAATCCTCTTGCATTGTTAGAGTGAATGTAAACTAGTATGACCATAATGGAAATCAGTATAGAGATTTCTTAAAGAACTAAAATTAGAAATTCAATAAAAATAGAAATTCTTAAAGAACTAAAATTAGAAATTCTAGGTTTCTTCACTTAAGTGTTAAAGACATCATAATATAGTGACACATGCATACCAACATTTACAGCAGCACAATTCATAAGAACTAAACTCTGGACACAGCTTTTGTGGCCATCGACAATGGCCACTTGAATGGACAAATGGATAAAGAAAATGTGATATCTACACAAAATGGTATACCATTTGGCAATAAAGAAGGGCTAATTTTGGACTCTTGTGGGAAAATGGATGCTTGTGGAAAATATAATATTGAATGAAATAAATCAGACACACAAACTATTGTGCATGGTATATTTCATATGACTGAGACAAAGCACTGTGCAAACAAAGAACATAATAAAGGATGAAGAGAAGGAACAAGGGGCTAGATCTCTTGAAAATGAGGAAGGATCCAGGAGACTGGATGGGGGAAGAGATGTAGGCAGAATTAAAATATGCCATGTACAGGACCTTAATAACCTAAATGAATGTAAACGTTATGTGCCATAAACAAGAGTTAAGAATAATAGTAATACAAATGAAAGGAGGAAAAAGGAATTAAGAGGCAGAAGGAGAGGTGGGTGGGAAGCAGAGTAAAAAAAGAAACAAGCCGGGCTATGAACATGCGCCTGCTCCCCACGATGAATGCAAATTTCAGGTACTACACACATGTACTAAAAGTATTTCTTCTTCATATGGTATCATGCCTGATATGGTGCTGGTACTGGTCCCAGGCAGGCTCTTGGAGTGGCTGAGGTTGGCATGAGTTTTAAAAGGGATAGTACCCAGGGTGTGTGTGTGTTTATGTGTGTGATGAGGGGGTGGGGCAGAGGTGGAGAAAAAGTTTCCTCTCTTATTCTCACAAGCCCATATGCTGTTTGAAATCAGAGGCTTAACTTGTAAGGACAGTTACTCAAAAATAGAAAATAAGGTGTTAGAGAAGAAAAGATGGCAGCAGCCAGTGACGCCCCTATGAAAGTTACACATGGTCATGTGAAAGACAAGCCGGAGACTGGTCACGTGACAAGACCCAGTGGCTGCTGGCCCTGTAGTAAGGAAATGAGGCAGCACTGCTGAACAAAGTGCAAACTAAGAAAAAGCCATTTAGAAACTAGAATAAGCAGAGAGAAGGCTAATTTAGCAAAATACACAGCCAACAAACAGGTGGATAACAAGGCTCACCTGTGAGGTGAGCACAAGTGGTTAGAAAGTAAAACAAATCTTATAGTCCCTTCCCCATTTTCTTAAGCTAGAAAAGCAGCCAGCAGTTTCCTTTGTGTCTTGAGAATAGATCTCTCCATCCCTGGAACAGAAGACAGAGCAAGAGAGAGAAGGAGAGAAGAAGGAAAATACATAAATAAGTAAAAATAAAACACCTTGAAGAGAGAAACAAAAGTAGTGCCCAACATAGGCTTTACCTTGGTCTCTGGTACCTGGGCTTTATTGTTCTTTTTTTGACTGGCCATACCAAAATGTTATCTTTTTAAATTTGTTTTTAAATGTTATCTTCTGCCTGGCTTGTCAGGTATTTCCTTTAGAAATGGTTTACTAATTAAAAGTATTCCAGGTCCTTTTTGCCTCAAACAAAGAATTAGATGAAATGACCTGAAAAAAAAAGTGCTAAAAGTTTACTCAAAAAGTGAGGAGTAAGGGATAAGGGAAGAACTAGTTCTGCAGAGCAAACTTGGACTGAACAAAGAGACAAAAGGATTAAAGCAGAGATAAAAGTTGAGTGATGCCAGTGAGCGCCTCAAGGCGTCGCGCCTCTTTCAAACTGTCCATGTCTCATGGGAACCTGCGAGAAGTTCCATATATGGGGTCTTAGGAATTATTTGACACTGTTCTGGAATCTTATAATTGACAGGTATTGCTTATTTTCCCAGCCAGTTTTGTGACACCCTACCTCCTTCATCAAGCTCTGGGTTCAACACCAGTACTTCCAAGAATCAAAACCAAACAAAAACCCATAAAAGAACACTTTGGTCTGTCTACATTGACAATAGCATGAACTTGGTAAGAGTCACTGTCCCCAGCACATGAATTCATACACCTGACACAGCTGCATAGACAGATATCCCCATCTGAGAAACCCAGAATGCAGGTAAGTAATCCGATAGCCACGTGGGTGAGTTTATGCGCTCCTCCCAGTCTCTGCTCTCTGCTGTTGCGCTGAGAGGAGCAAGTGGTTGCCTATGTAAAGTCCTGTGTGTTTCCTAAGACAGACCAGCATGGGGAGTGTTAGGAGCAAATCCTTCTGTATCTCAGGTATCTGGGGCAAGGTTACTGCTTCTTATGAGTTTGGCAGGGCCCCATGGAGCTGATGCATAAGAGCCGTGGCCTCCCCTGAGATAATACAGACACTTTCTCTCTTGTTCCCTGTGTAACTGCCAAGGCACGATGTTTTGCTAAGGATTAGATGTTCTTCCTGTTCTATATCTTATCCTCCCCTTGCATTCTACATAAACATCCTATTATGCCAATTGCATAAAGAAATGCACTGCAGTTGTTGGGTGGTCCTTTCTCCCATCAGGAGATGGGCTGCACCTGACCTCAGCTTTCTGCATCTTGACTCTTGTCTTCTTTTCTTCATCCTCCGTCATCCTCCCAGGGAGTTTCAAGAGTTACTCTGGATGCAACCAGGGAGACAAATTTGGAAAGAACAATGGTAGTAAGTACCTCAGAGGAAGCCTGACCATCCAGATGGGTTTACTGCAGTGACCATCTTCCCAAGATGGCACAGCACTCTGATTATCAGACTTGTATATTCCCAGGACAGAAAACAAAACAAAACAATGACAAGCTAGGCATGGTAGTGCATCTTATAATCTCAGCACTTTGAAGCTGAGGCAAGAGGACTGCCACAAATTTGAGTCTAGCCTAGGCTATATAGTGAGTTCAAGTCCAGACTAGACTACATAGCAAGACCTTGTCTCAAAAACTAAATAAATAAATAATAAACAAACCACTCAATAACAACAAAAAAAGAAAGAAAGAAAGAAAGAAAGAAAGAAAGAAAGAAAGAAAGAAAGAGAAAGAAAGAAAACTAACACATAACACAGGACTATCAACTTTTAAATTTTTATTTAGAACACTCTTTTTTCCAAAAATGTGGCCATACTTCACAATTTTCTGTTGACTTTCCCATCCATTTCCTGCAACAAAGGATGCCTTCACACACTCTCTGCATCTCCACTTCTGCCCACCTCCACCAGGAGAGGGACAACAGTCTAGAGGATCAGTTTCTCAGAGTCTAAGCCAATTTTAGTACACTTAGAAGTATGAATGCCTTCTTACGTAGTCTTCAGGACCAGTGCAAATTTTATTATGGATCTGTACATGTTTTATATGGAAAATGTTGGAAGAAGTCAGTCTTTTCCCCTAGACGGTAATGTGTCTATAGTCCTGCCAAGCAAAAATTACTTAGAAAAAGGAATATTTACTTCTTTTTGAGATAACTGGATGAGGACATAATCATGATCATGATTTTTATCAATTATTATAATGAGAAAAATATACAGAACAATGGCAGTAGTGAGGTTTTAGATTTTTTCTTGCAGCTTACTGAATTTGATTTTACTCCAAAATTACACAAAAACTAAGTTCTAAAAATATTAAAGGCAGTTATTTATGAACTGCTGCTGACATTTTTGCCTTTACTTCTCTGGGTAACACTACAAGCTTTATGTGTCCACTCTATGTTGTGTTTTTTGGGGTTTTTTTGTACCAGGGATCACACTCACAACCTCGCACTTCCCAGGCAGGTGCTTATGCCGCTGAGCTAAATCCCCAGCCTGCCACTCTATGTTTTAAATTGGGGTCTACAATATATTCTTGTAGCTGATCTTCTTTCCTGAAACAGTATTTCCCATAGTGGTGATCTTCCTAAGATATTCTCTTTTTTTATTATGCATTTTAGAGTTTAACACTATTAGGAAGATAAAACTGGCTTTTTTGTTTTCTGAAAGCCCTGGGGTTTTAAGAGTTAAATCATTACATTCCAAAGTCCTGAATCCAAGTTTATTTTTATTACTAACCTAAAAGTTTATTCATTTAATTTAATTTTTTTCTGAGTTTTAAGTATCCCCTATATAGAATCTCCCCTAATCGTTGCAGTGTAGAAATTCAATGTTTTTTAAATTTCAGATGCTCAGTATTTGTTTAGCATAGATCCTTCAAGAGAGTGATATAACATCTAAACTTTTCATTTATGTGTTTCATTTGGCTCCTTTCAGTCTACTCTGCATTAAAATTATTTGTATATGCTTCATAACCTTCATGATCCCCTCTGTTTCTTGAGGTAGGAGTTGCGCATTTTATATCTGTTTCTACTTCATAACTCCTAGGATGGTGTCTTTCATGTTGTGAATGTTCAATAAGTATTTAATTTTGGGAGAAAACTCAATAAAAAGTTATCATAAAAACTTATAGCAAGCATCAGACCAGTGAAATGTTAGAAAAAACATCTTTTAAATCAGGTCATGGATGCCTGGTAACATCACTTGTACTCAGTATTGATCATAAAATCTGAGATTAAGGTCAGTGGAGAGAGATGAGAGGGAGGAAAAGCAGAAGGAAGAAGAGGAGAAGGAGGAAAGATAAAGACTGGAAGAAAAGAAAAAGTGAAACTGTACATAGATAATACAATTACATACAAAATCTAGAATATATAGATGATATGTGAGACTGTTCAGTAAGATTGTTAGATTTAAATCAGTTACGTTCCCAAGTGCTACAAAAATATAGAAATACATTCCTTAAAAATTAATAATTAAGGAATACCTTCTACAATACAGGGATAAGTAAGTTACTAAGCATAAATCTAACAGAATATAGAAGAATTTAATGGGTCAAATTATACAATTGTATTTATAAAATCTTACAAAGTTGAGACATGTGTCTGAATACAAATATTCAATGTGACAATATTGTCAATTATATGAATTCAATATAATTCAAACTAAAATCTTCTAAAGTTTTTATAGATGTTGACAAAGTGATAATTGAGGAGACAGTTCTCCTGGCCAGGCTGGTGGTATAAGAAGGACTATATTTTATATTTGAAACCATTGAAAAATAGAATAGATGGAACAGTGCTTTTTATGATATTGGACATAAAGTAATGAAGGGCAGTGATCTCTAGAAGTAGGAAACAAAGGATGTGACCCCCGTGCTTGCCTAGTTTACTGCCCTGAGAGTTTCCACATTAGGAAACCCAGAGGGAGTCACGTGAACTTCCCGAGTTCAGGAGGTAGATCTGGCAGTCCAGAGAGTCCAAGGTCACTGGAGTGTATATGATGCAGTACCAGAGAAGAGAGCTGCGTAGAGAGGGGGCCCTCAAAGATCTGCAGAGAAACCCTTGAATTTGCAGGTGAGCATTGGTAAGTACATGTGTGAGGGAGAATTGCCCAGGGAAGAATACTGCGAGGTGTCAGAGGTAACAGTACCTGGTGCCTGCACAGGGTCGGATGTAGAGCTTGTTTCCCTCGGTCAGACCAAAAATCACGTAATTCATCAGCCATTGGATAGAGTACATAAAAGGGTCTTGTCTCAGAAGTGGGAAGTGATTAGCCCTAGACTGAATACTGCTCTACTCTCATATAACACATTTGCAAAACAAGAACTAGAGAGCTCAAACTGTTTTTCATGTACTAAACTCTCTCCCCAAACAAATGTCAAGGATATTTATAGGAAAATGAAAATATCCAGCACTCAAAAAGGAAAAGTTTAAAATATCAGATACACAATTTTAAAAATCAGGTTTGCAAAGAAGCAGGAAAACGTTGGCTCTTTGTGTTTTGCTGGGTCATTCATCTATCATCCTGTTAATATCTCGCTAACTTCAAGATTTATCTTAAATCTGTGGCAATTAAGACAGTGCTGTATTGACAGAATGCACTACAAGTGAAGCAGTGGAACAGAATGAAAGAGCCAGAAAAAGTCCTGTTAATATCTGGAAATCATATATTTTGGAGCTGGCCTTGTAGGCCAATGCAGAAAATAAAAGCTAGTAAATGGCGCTAGGACAAAGAATTAGTCAAATGAAAAAAAATAAGTAAAATTGTAATTTCATCTCACATAATAAAACATTTATGTACAGATAGATTATACATTAGAATAGCAAAAGTCAAAACTTTAAAATTTTTGGAGAAAATAGAGAAACCTTTGAACTTAGGGCAGAAAAATGTTTATGGTAAAGGACAAATTATAATTTTCTATAGTTTAAAACTTTCGTTAAACAAAAGGTGTCACAGCCTAAGTGAAAAGGCACACTCAGCTCAAGACCTGTCTTCCACACATGTAACTGACAAAAGATTAGCATCTGGAATATGTAAAGAATGAAACAGAAAAGGTAATAAACAGTTTGCAGGAGAGGAAACATGGACAGCAATTAATACATGGAGGCTGTTTACCTATATTAATAACCAGGAAAATGCAAAAGAAAGTCATTTCAAACACATCAGAGGCAGAAACCTAAATGATGTCCCAATACCAAATGTGGTTGAGGAAGTGGAGCACAGGAATGCCTTGAATGCTAGTGAACTGCACGGATGTCATCATATTGAGAAAAGCATTGAAATATCTTGAAAAATTGAAGAGGTACACACCTGTGGCCTAGCAATTCCACTTCCTGATAAGAGCCCTGGAGAAATACACATATGTGGGAACCAGGAGACTCTCAAGAAGGCTCATAGCATTATTTCTGTAAATGCTTCCTCCCAAAGATTCTCCAAAGAGAAACAAACAAGTAAGTACCGAGAATAGAAACTGTAGAATAGTCACGCAAAGAAATAGTATAAAGTCGTGAAAATTAATGAACCAGAGCTACAATGCTCAACTTGGATGAATCTCCCAAATGCAATTAAAGGATAACAGGCATATAAGGAGCATCAGTCTTTGCAGAGACCACAGTTGTTTACCACTGTTCTCTATCTCCTTCTTCGTAACAGAATACCATTATTACTTGGCAATTGCTTTCCAGAATTAAAGGCATCCTTTAGCTTGGTGTGGCCATGTGATTTAGTGCTACCCAATGAGCTGATACGGATGTGGAAGTGATCACTAGGACTTTCAAAGCACTCAGTAAAGGAGTTGTACTCAGCTGTTAATGACCCCTCTACTTCTTTTCTTTCTTCCAGCGGCAATATGGGCACAATGGCTGAAACTGCACTGGATATCTTTAGACTAGAAGGTACTTTTGGAAATAGAAGCTGTAGTCAATACAGAACAGAAAACTAGTGTCTGGACCCCAAATTAACACCAGGAAAGCTCTGACTGGCCGGTCTTCGGGTTTCTTTACTGTGATAGAGGGATACACTTGTATTTTGTTTAAACGGCTGTCAATTTGTTGTTTCCTGTTATATCTATTTGTTTCTATTTACATTTCATACAGATGTACACAATATATAGACATAAATAATGTCTAAAATAGGCAAACTAACTAGCATGCAGTGAAGGCATGGAAAGCACATGGTAGTAAACAGTAAATGTACCACAGTGATTACTTGTGAAATGAGATATGGAGAGAAGATGGAAGATGTATACACAACATGTGATGCATTTTGTTTTGTTTTATTCTTTATGCCTTCTTGTATGTCTTAAATACTGGAATAATACAGCTCAAGACTTCTAAATAGAAGAGGCCTTTGGAATTAAAGCATGTGCAATCATCCTTGTGGCCCCCGCCTTCGATCATGTCTCCTTTTCGCCAGTGACTTGAGTTGGAGAAATGGAAATAAATCTGTTGATTATTTTGATTTTTTTTTCTTACAGTCCCAAAGAACCACTCCAACTATCCTCTACCCTTTCCTCTATCCTTTCCACGGGTATTCAGAGCACAGAGAAGCCTCTCCAGCCATAAATCATGAAAATGTTTGTGCTTTCTTTCCAAGTGTGGCAGATTAAAAACTGGTAGTCAATTTAAACACCAGCTGAACTGAATCAGGGTGATGCTGAGTTAGATGGCCCATCTGAGAAAAGTTGCCATCATAAAAAGGAGACCTGGAGAGGACGCGTAGCCTTGTGGGTTCTCCTAAGCATAGTTGTTGTTTGGAACTGTTGGTTCTTTTGGAGCTGCTGGTTCTCCTGGAGGTGCTTGTCATGCTAGTTTCTCTGATATGAAGTAGGCTGTTCTTATTGGAGGAGCCCAGGACCGCATTGTCACTGAAGTACTTTTGAGGGGAGCCCTGGTCCTTATTTTGAGTGTTGCTTCTTGGCTCCAGTGCAAAACACTCAGCCTACTAGCACAGACCCTTCACCCCACTGGCACAGACTTTCTGGCTTCTACCACTGACCTTTGAGCCTTGCCAGGGCAGATCTATGAAATAGACTTACATGAGTCATTGTTGTGGGCTCTAAGCCTCCAGTTGGACTTGTGGGAGGCATTGTCATGGGCCCTAGATTTTCAGCTGAACTCATTTAAGATATTGCCATGGGATCCATGCCCTCGGCTGGATTCTCTAGGTTTTTAGTGTGTAGACAGATTTCCTATACTTCTTGTATTTGACTCTGAGTGGTTAGCATAAAATACTACTATAAATTATGTGTCCTGTATGTAATTGATTGCCTTGCAATTGCTGACTATAATGCTAAGTGTTGCCTCAGCCTGTTTTCCTGGTAAGGCAAAAGGACAAAGAGAAGAGAAAGACCCCTGTTAGCCACGCACCCCAGTGAAGAGTGTGTTTCTGCTCACAGGCAGCCATACTTGCTAGGTGGTGTCGTAATAAGGAGCCGTGGAAGCAGGAGCTTTGTTGCATGGCTAGCTGTTGCGTGGAGCTTGGCACATCAGCCTCCATTCCTCCATCGTGGTAAGGGGATATTCAATCTGTTGAGCACTTAGGAACATGCCAAGAACAAAACAGCTTCTACAATGGCAGTGAACAATTTCCCCCTGGAACATTTCACAGATGAGTTGATGGGATTAGACAGCATGCCTTTCTTAGAAGATGTTATAGACACAACCACTTATATAAAGATGAAAGTGGTGTTTTGGGGAAAATGCCAAGTTGCAAATCTGAGGTGGAGAAGATATTCCATTAACCTTGTATCTACTAGGTTGTCTATTAATTTCAAATGATAAAGGGATGTCAGAAAAAACCAATTAGCATAAAACACTCTTAGTCAGCTTTGCAAACCGTCAACAAATACCAACAAAGATGAAGGACATTTGGAGATGGAGCTTTTCCAAGGGACTATTGAAAGTGATGGTGTCTTCACTTTCTTTCATCTTGTGTCTTCCATGTGCTAAGTCCTAAGGCAACTACTAAGTGATTTGCTAAATTCACTCTTCTTCCTGTCTTTTCTCTCCTTTGTGATTTAATTTCCTTGATCTCTTTGCAGAAAAGAGACAAATGGTGGCATATTCTTCAGGGGAAGGAAACACAAAACTGTACCTGATACGGACTGGGAGTCCCTCCACCTGCTAAGAACTGCTATTTGAGATTCTTGGAGCACCTGTTATGATGAGATTTCCACTTGGGGTTATTTCAACACTTAAGAGTGAAGGCTGAAGTATTATGGATGTACACTGCACAAATAGCATTTGTGTGATGTGACTCTTATTTCCTAAATACAACTGCTATTGCTGTTCCAGGTAAATTTTAAAAAGCTTACCTTGCTGGGCATGATGGTGCATGACTGTAATTCCAGCACTCAGGAGGCCGAGGCAGGAACATTGCTGCGAGTTTGAGGTCAGCCTGGGCTACAAAGTGAATTCAAAGTATGCCTGAACTGCATAGTGAAACCTTGTCTCAAAAAGACCTAGATAAATAAATAAATACATAAATAAATCAGGTGAAAATATACTTTTTTAAAAAAGCTTACCTTATGCTTGAACTTTTGACCTTATGTTTAGGGATGAATTTCCTGCTGTTATGAGGAACTTGGATATGTGTCCTGTATGTAATTGATTGCCTTAATTTTAAAATGAAGATATTTAAAGTTGAATGTCTTCATCACTTTCCTGTTTGCTGGGACAAAATACACAATATGCATAACTTAAAGGAGAAGAGGTTTATTGTGACTCATAGTTCAGAAGTGTCAGCCCTATCTGGCAGGCCTAAACACAGAAACTGCATGGCAAAAAGGTCTGGGCAGAGCTATGTCTAGCTCTCTTTGTTTTTTCAGTGACTGGCATATAGTGTGTGCTCAAGAATACTTTTTGAATAAATAAAGCTGTAGACATCAAAAAACCTACATACTGAATGCTAGTGCCATATAAAGTAATTACCAAGTGTGATACTGACCATAAGAACTACCAAAGCTAAATAATGTAGGCAGACAATATTTATAGGTGACATCTATAAACCTTTCCTATGCACAGGTGCTCTCCTTAGTGCTTTTCATTAGTTAATCTATAAGAAGAGTAAATGTTTTTGCTAGCCAAGGCAGTACTTCTCTAACAAACTCCTAAAGTTGTAATGGCTCAAATACAATAAAATTTGTTTGTTTTTTAAAAATTGACCCCACCCTAATATGAGTACTCCCGCAAAGTAGGCGGTTCTTCCCCATGGGAAGATCCACTGTTGATCCTTTGTTTCCGGTGTGTGTCTTCATAGGAAGATATATCCCCTTGGAGCTGCTAGACGGGTGAAGAGCAGATACAGAATTGTACCCACTTTCAAGCCATGTTAGCATAAAGTCACATAATCCTTCTGCTCATATTGCATTGAAATAACAGCATGGCCTTTAAAAATGCTGTGAAGAAAAAAAAAAAAGATGCTATGAAAGCCAGGTAATGTAGTGCTTGGGCAGGCAGACACTTCAAAGAATAATACAGCACTACAGAATGGGAACAGGAATCATAGTTCTTGAGCACCCTATGATTTTTACCTAGGGGTCCCCTGAGAGCCTCACGCATGCATAGGCAGTGCTTTTGGAAGAGGAGTGAAACACTGGGGCCCTAGAGCTGACTTGTTGGTAGGAGGTGGACCGGTCTGGGAGGTAGGACACCTAGGGTGTGACTGGGAAGGGTGTATCTCCCTCTCCAGCTCCCCACTTCTCTCTCTGCTTCCTGGTAGCCTCATAGCAAGCAGTTTTTCCTCTGCCCAGACCTTTTTGCTGTGCAGTTTCTGTGTTTAAGCCTGCCAGATAGGGCTGACCCTTCTGAACTATGAGTCACAATAAACCTCTTCTCCTTTAAGTTATGTGTGTTGTGTATTTTGTCCCAGCAAACAGGAAAGTGACCAAGACATTCACCTTTAAATATCCTCATTTTAAAATTAAGGAAACTAGTGCACTAAGAAGTAAGGGACTTGCTTGAGGTTGTAGTAGGAGTGTATTTGTACTCCTTAGAATGCACTTCCTCATCTCTTACTTGATTGCAGATTCTTGTTGATCATTATGGATATCGATCGGTGAATCATCCCCTGTTAGACAGAACAGGATGCAAATCTGAAGGCTGAATTTAAGTGAAAAATAAATTTTAATGAAGGCGCCCTAGCCACACCGCCTCATTTCCCTTCCTTTGTTTGGAAATGTATGGCCCGAGTGTCACAAATATTTGGGTTCTACTTGAATGTCATGATCAAGGCAAGGGTTGCTGACTGTCTTAATACCTAAGTCAATGTGGTGCTGAAGAATTGTTTCATCCTAAAAGGTAGTGGTGTGTGACAGTAGGCTAAGACTTCTTTTATGACAATTCTTCCATGTCATTGTGGAAACATGTGTGCTGAGAACGATCTAGTGGAGAGCTTTAGATGGAGCACAAATTTTGGGGTGCAAAGTTTCTTTTTTTCTTGAACTTAGTACTCCCACTTGCAGGCTAGGTTAGGAGAATTTAGGTTATGAGTAAGAGATGAAGTAATAGAAATTAAATTGGGAGCAGAGAAAAGAGAGTCTGCTCAGGGGAGATTCAGCTCTGTGGATTCAGGCCCAGCTTTTGGTAAAGAGTAAGAGTAAGTTTCAGTCAGTGGAGAGGGGCACTAGAAGTCAAATGCAGACTGTCCTTCCTATGTTCCAGTCTTGAATGGAAGCATTCGTAGCATAGCTGCAGGAAAAGGTGCAATGCAGGGCTTAATGAGTGTGGGAAGAACAAGCTATGGTGTTCCAAGGGTAAGAACCTCCTCCAGCTCTTTTTGTTATTGTTTTTTTAGGGTTCTTTTTTCATAAAATACTTAACATAACTCCCATTAAAGTAAAGCTAGGTGTCTAGACTCTGATGCATCCAATGCAACATCTGCAGAGCATGTACTACTTACTGAGTATGTACCAAGCAAGTTCTTTCTAAGGGTTTTTCTCAAGCAGCGAACCCACATATAGCTGTCTCCTGTAACCTGACCCCTGCGCAGTGTCTGGTACAAGGTAGGGGGTGTCTTGGTACTTGGGAATGTCAGCATGAAGAGTAAGGACTGAGCTCTCACAATTCTCTGCTCATTCAGTTGGTGTCTCCACCTAGGTTTAAAGATGAGAAAATACTGCAATAGCTTCAGGAACTTGCTCAAGATAAATGGCATGGTCATGATTTTGATTCCCAAGGTTTTTAAATGCTGAGGGATCATGAAAAGTGTGAATAATAAAGTCTGAGTTTTCTATGGCTGCTACAACAAATTACAAGCTAAAACAACAGATTCCTTCTCACACAGTTCCTTAGGCCATGAAAGTGAAGTCAGTTTCACTGAGTTAATAATCAAGGGACTGGAAGTGCTCACTCCTTTGGTGAGTCTCTGTTGCCTGCCTGCCTCTTCCAGCTTTGGGTCCTGCTGGCATTCTTTGGCTTGTGGATACCTCATTCCAATCTCTGTTGCTCATGCTGCCTTCTCTTGTGTCAAAGTCCCTGCCTTGCTTTTATATACTCATAGGTATGGGATAGCATTTAGGATCCAATGTGTAATAATGAATAATCTGTGGTCTCAAAGTCTTTAATTGAAGAATGCTATCTGAGCAACCCCAGCAACCCCTCAACCCTCTCAATAAGGTAACATTCATAGGTTCCAGGCATTAGTACCTGGAGGTGGGGAAGGGTGCTATTCAGGCAATTGATGGACCTTTTTTAAAAAAAATGTATGCAGTAATAAATGGGTAGGTATGCAAATGTGTCTGTACATGTGCATGAGAGTTCAGTGTGTACAGCTGTGCATATGCATGCCTGTGTGTGTGCAGAAGTGCACATGACTATTCAAAGTGTCCAGCTCAGAGTGTGACCAGATTTGCAGTGCTTTCCACTGGCAGGGAGCAGTTCCTCAACCTGGGCTGCCATCCAGCTACCTGCAGGCGTCACTGTCTGTCTGCGTGCCATGCCACCCGTTCTCTGGCTTCCTTGCCCACTCTGGATGGTTGAGGCCTGGTGAGAATGCTAAAGCCTGAGGTCCAGAGCCAGAGACCTCAGAGAAATGCACGAAGTGGGAGTGGCTGTGGGTTTTCTGGGTGGCTGTGGATGGATCTGTGGAATTGCAGAGAACCTTATTCAATAAATCCTGCTAGTATGGAGGCAGGTATTGGCCAAATGAACCCTACCCTCCTCCTCAGCAAGCTTGGAAAAAAATATGACTGGTCCAAGGGGCATAGAAAACCCTGGATGTTCTGGTCAAGAAATCTAAACTCCATTTAGGAAAAAGGTAGTTCCCAGAATGGCAGGACCTTGTGTGGGTGATGCCATCAAATCTGGTAACTAACTGAGCCTTCTCCATGCTCAAGCCTGGTGGCCTTTCCAGCACAACTGCAGGTTCCTGCTGCACTGGTGTATTTTCTGCTGTGTCATGGCAGGACCCCAATGCAGAGGTACTTTCCACTGAGACTGGTAAACTGGCTCTGGGCCTCCCTGAAACTTGCGTGGGAAATCCATATTCTAATGACAAACCTACAGCTTTTCCACTTGAGTCTTGCTCAGGAGTGAGCTTCTGAGAATACCAGGGTGGGAGTGAGTAGGGAGCCCACTTTCCTGGGCCCTAGTGCAGATCCAGGATCAAACTTTGTGAATACTGTTGGAGAAATAGAAAGCAAGGTGTAGCCCGGTAAGATTCCTGGGCCCTGTCACTGAAGAGTAAGAAAAAGGCTCCCATGACCAAGGAGCCTGTGCTCTGTTGTGGGGACCTCAGAGACAGTGTGCTCTAGCAGAGCTTGCGAGAGTTCAAAAGTGGGCACACATTCCCACCACACACCCACCACCAACACCACCAGCACAATCTTATGACCTTGTGTAAGTCTCTTAACCCTGCCAAGACTGAGTTTTTTCCTATCCCTGTGAAAACTGAAAAGGGCTGCTTCTGAAAATACCTCCTATAGTGCCTGGCACTTATTGGGTCCTGGAGCAAAGGTAGTAGTATTATCAAGTGACACAATTATTTAAGGAGCAAGTCCCCACTGAATAGGAGCTTAGTCAATGGAGGAAAATGGCAGAGAAGTGGGAGCAAGAGAAGAGGAGCAGTGTCCTGGTCTAGATTTGGCTTCTGGCCTGTGTGTGAGAGATATCTGTAGGTGTAAGGAGGGAAAGCATCTCATCTAGTTGCCGTTAGCTAACTGAGATGCACAGGAAGTATGTGAGTACGTGTTGGTCTCTTTAGGTGGGAAGATTACTAGCGCCAAAGGGCTGCACCATAGCATACAAGTAGGTCAGTAGCTCTCAGATTCCTCTCCTTTCAAATAAGAGTGACAAGCTACTAGTGATATCTGTGCCCCAAAATGGGACAGCGTAGTCTTCTTCCCAATCATGGGAAGAAAAATTAAGTAAGCTAAACTGTCTTAAAATCTTTGTATACACATTCACTTCTTAAAACTTTGATACCTATTCCGATCTTTTAGCTTATGAGTGTGAGCAGAAGGCAAAGTGAGTAACCAAGGAGCAGATGATTATCAACAGTGAGACCAGAAGCAGCCAGCTGTGAGGGAAGACAGCTCACAGTGTTTTCAATGACACATAATTGAGTCTCACATCCACCCAGCAAAGGTGTCCCTCATTCACATAACAGCATTGCTGTACTTCACAGTGTTCATTGAAAAATCACTATATATGGTAGCGCTCCACTTCCTGAACCCATTTTTGAGCCCTGGCTCTAGAGATGATGGGAAAAGCCCTGCTTGAGAGAAGTCATGATCTTTCTTTGACTCTGTGGGAAACTCTCAGATCTCCTGAGCCTCAGTTTAAATATATATAAATTAATAATAATAATTACACTTATGAAGATTATATAGATATAAAGCATCTAACAGTGCTTGACACATAGCAGGTCCTCAACAAAAAGCCCAAGTTGACATAAGTGAGAAAGCACTCAACTGACAGAATACGTGAACTACAGCAGAGCTCCTCCCCTTTAATGTACATAGGAATTGTCTTGAGTAGGACCGTACAAGGTGCTGCCCCTGTCCTTGTCATCCTGCCTGTCCTCAGCGGGACCCTCTGGCTTCCAGTGTGTACACTGAGCAAGAAAATGATCAGGAGGAGGTCAGAGATTCTCATATTTTATGAGATCACAGTGAGCAGAAAGAGTTTTTAAAAAGCATAATGGTTTGAATCTTTTAAAGAAATTTTTATATAAAGAGAGGAAAAATAAAGCAAAACAGAAAAAAAAAGAGTAGAAACAATACAGAATTTTAAAAAAATAAACAGTAAGAAATCACTAGCTGATGCATTACATATCGTCTTCCTGGATGTTGTTCAAGTTACAAAATCAAAGCATACAAAATGGACATTCAAACAGTGAGGCTACAAACAGCTCTGTTCTCTGATCCAACAAAAACTTAGCAACATAATTATCAATCCTACACCCTTAAATATACATGCAGTTATATCCTTTAGAGCACTTGCTTTTCCTCCTTTTGCTTTTTAAGTCCATTATCTGTTTAGTTATATCATGTTTCAGGTTGCTCAGTACCTTGCTGATCTGTTTTGTTGTTGTTATTTACTTTTTAAAATTTTTTCTTATTTATTATTATTTATTTAATTTTGAAGGTAGTAAAATACAGCAGAACAAGACAGGACATAGCCAACTGAGGCAGGGCAGTGAAATTGGCACAGAACCTCACAGCAGGCCACCGGGACAATAGCAATAGGCACAATAGTACATCTGGTTTTCTTCACAATAGTTGTTTCCTTCAATCAGGCAGAGCAATATCGAAGGAGATACCGAAATTACAAGAACAGAATATTGAATAGAGCAATACCATTGATCAAAACAGAGCAAAACAGAGATAAAAATATTTGCCCTCAAAGAGATGGCAGAAGAAAATCCCCCTTATTTGCTATATCACATATAGTCAAACTCGCAAGACATGCTCAGATCTCCGGCTCTCACTTGCTGGGGGTGGTGGATGTTTGATTCTTAGCCCGAGGCCCGGTAGGCTCACAGCCGCCTGCCAGAGGGGTGAACTGGCTGCCCGTTTTCCCAGCGCCCCAAGGTCCAACATGGCGCATCGCGGATCTCAGGAAACGCTGATACGGTTCTCGCCCTGGGGCGGCCGCAGCTTGCCAGGCCACAGCCACTTACCAGAGCGGCGTGCTGGCGGCTGCCTGTTTTCCCAGTGCCCCAAGGTCCAACATCGGTTTGAATATTAAATATAGCACTTGTGTGTGGAGGTGGTGGAACTCTTAGAAGATGGGACCTGAGGGAAGGAAATCAGGTCTCTGGGGCCAGGTCTTGGAAAGGGATATAGAGACTCCAGCCCCCTCCACTTTCTCTGCTTCCCGGCCACCATGAGGTAAGCAGCTTTTCTCTACCGCTCACAGGTGGGGATTTTGGAAGTGACTGGATTATGAGTGTGTGACCCTGCGTCATGAGTGTATGATACTGGATTAGTCCACTGATTTGTCTAGGATAGTTCTGGGGGTGGGGGATGGATTTATTGAAGAGGGAAGACCCTGGGTTTACGGCAGCATCCAATAGGCCTGCAGCCTTTTCTTTACCACTAATAATGGACTGAAGCCTTTGAATCTGTGAGCTAAAATAAACTTTTACTCCTTTTAAATTTATTATCTCAGAAATTTTGAAACAGTGACAGAAAGCTGACTAACATAAGGATTAAATGCATTGTGGTTCCATTGCTGAGCTGTTCCTGTACTAATTGCTAAGTGAATGCAGACAAGTCACCACCTTCCGATTCTTTGTGAGTCTTGACTCCAGCTTGAAATTCTGTATTTTGAACAAGCTGTCATGTGGTGCTGCTGGTCTGCAGACCACAGTTCAGAAGCAAAGAACTGGAGTATAGGCTATAACAACAGCATAGGTGGCAGGTGCTGAGAGACAGGCTTGGTCCAGCAGCCCCCGGTAGGAGGTCTAGGCAGGGGCAGTCAAGAAGTAGCACAATTTTTTTTTTTTTATCTGAGAGCATTTCTGTCTTTGAAATTGAATTCCACTCTTGAGTTCCCAAGGCTGATGTTCTCTTTTGCTTCTGCTGACTTGGTTCATATTGAAGTTAATGTCTTACATGGCATTTCCTTTGCAAACTTCTCAGATACTTATTTCCTATCACAGAGGATGGTGGGACTTCTGAAACTTGCCTCTCCTCATCTGTGGGATACAGAGTCAGGGAAGGAGGCCAATTATATCAGGTCCTTGCTTGGTAGCAGACAAGGTATTCACTGATTTACATATGCTGCTGTACTTATTCTTTATCAATATAAAAGTTGATGCTCATGAGTTAATAATAAATGCCTTTAGCTCTGAGTACAGGGGGACGCACCTGTAATCCTAGCTACTCAAGGGGCTGTGACAAGAGAATTGTGAGTTCAAGGTCAGCTTGAAAAGCTTTGCAAGACCCTGTTGCAAAATAAAAATAAAAAGAACTGGGGATATAGCTCAGTGGTAGAGCACTCTAGAATGTTCCTTTCAAAAAGTATATAGATATAAAATGACAGACAGGATATAAACCAGATTTATTTCCTACCCCTAAATTTACTTTTCTCTGTCTAAAATGTGTTACTTTATCATTGACTTCCTTGTAGAAATGATGTTCTTATGACACTTAGGTATCGTTTGGTGACTTGCTAATAGTAACCATGTTGTGCCTTATTGTGCTGTGCCGATTAGCTGAGCCACATTGACTTGTTACGAGTGATCATAAAGAAAAGGCAGACAGTCCAGGGAGAAGGAATGTTGTCTGACTGCGTAACTGGCAGTTTGTAAGTGATGACCATCCTGATTCTTATGAATTTCAGGCTCCCATGAAGGCTGTTTAAAAAAGGCAGGGGGGATAAAGAGTGCTATCAAGTATGTGGAGCATGCATAGGCTATGAAATATGTTTTTGCTATGGCAGTTCTTCTGATTGATATAAGTTTGTATTAATTGGTATCTTTGTTTTCAACATATTCTGTTTCTTAGGTGGGCTGAAGAAATTGTGAAAAGATATTCCTCAAGCAGGGTGGGGTGACCAGTACAGAATTTCCAGTGAGTAATAAACACCTTTTTGGTATTTAACTTGCTTTGTTCATTGGTATCATGACTGATCTGCTGAGATGAGTTTTGTTTAGACTGAGATAGCACTGATGGCATAGCTTCACATCCTTGTGAAGTAAGGACTGGGGCATATGTACAGAAAGTCATTTAACACTTGGACTGCTAGCAGTGTTTTTAAAAAGTGACTTAAATTATCAACAATAACAAAATTGATAGAACCACTTCACCTGCCGGCTGCATCATATGTAGGTGAATGCTGCTCAGTCAGAAAGCTGGAGCAACTTAAATGCAAATATATTCTTTGATGCCCAATTTACATCTTGAATTTCTAACAACAGAATGACATCAGAACCACACATATGAAATGTTAGCAAGAAACAGCAGTTGATAGTATTTTCTTCACTGACTAACATTGACTGGTTGTTTTGGACTCACAGTGTTGTGAGATATTTGAGCTTTTGTACTACTTAAGGGGCAATTCAGAAGAGTTTAAAAAGATCAAAATTGTCCAAATATTTGTGTTTGTCTTTCCTTTAGGAAGTTAACAATCGAATACTAACTCATTTCTTTTAAGAAACTGCTCAAGTTTCTCTTAGAATTAATTATCTGTCCTCTATGTATTTTGTGCCATTTAAAAAACTACTTTGTTAGAGAATAAAAAAATAGAATCAATGAAAGTTGATTATTCAAAAAATTCAACAGATTGATAAACCTTTAGCTAGACTGAAAAAGACAAAAAGGCACAAAAAAATCAGGAATGTAAATGAATATGTTATCTACTTTACAGAAATAAAAAGTATTATGAGAATTCTAAGAACAATTATAGGCCATCATATTAGATGAACTAGAGGAAATGGACAAATTTTTCAAAATGACTCATAAAAAGTTTAAAGTTTGAACAGATCAGCTCTATAAAAGTAAAAGGATTGCAGTAGTCATTAAAAACCTTGCAGCAAAGAAAATTAAAGGACCAGGACCAGCTGGATTCATTGGTGAATTCTACCAAACATTTTTAAAAAATTGACTGCAATCTTTCTCAGACTTTTCAAAAAGAAGAGAAAGAGGAGGAGGAGGAGGAAGAAGAGGAAGAAAAGGAAGAAAAGGAAGAAGAAGAAGAAGAAGAAGAAGAAGAAGAAGAAGAAGAAGAAGAAGAAGAAGAAGAAGAAGAAGAAGAAGAAGAAGAAAAAGAAGAAGTAGTTATGGTTTGTATTTAGATGTCACCCCAAAACTTCATGCCCTCACAGGTGGAGATTTTTGGAAATGACTGCATTATGAGTATGTGATTCTGGATCATGAGTCATAACTATATGATACTGGATTAGTCCACTGATTTGTCTAGGATAGTTCTGGGTGTGGGGGATGGATTAATTGAAGAGGGAAGACCTACCCTGGGTTTATACAGCAGCATCCAATAGGCCTGCAGCCTCAATGGAATAAAAAGAGGGAAATAATAAGTTTGCTGCTGCTTTCTACCTGCCTTGCCATGAATTGTTTCTCCTTTGCCATGCCTCTCTGCCAGGTTACTCTACCTTGGAGCTACCCAACTATGGACCAAAACCTTTACAAACTGAGCTAAAGTAAAACCTTTTCTCTTTTAAGTTGTGGGTGTTGAACACTTTGTTGCAGTAATAAGAAAGTAGCTAAGAAAGAAAGTGAAAACGAAGTCATCCTATTGTTACAGGCAACTGAGTTAGATAGAAATGTTACATGCAGTGCTAGGTTCTTGAAGGAGCCAATGCAAAAGGACAGATGCCTTGCAACTGTGGGGGAGACACAGTTTTCTCCCACTGTGGGCTAGGTTTCAAGACAAAAGATCAAACAAATATAACCATATTCTAAGCATTGATATACTTTTTTTTTTTTTTTGGTACTGGGAATTGAACTCATGACCTCATGCTTGCCAGGCAAGCACTTAAACCACTGAGCTAAATCCCCAGCCCCAGGATTGATATTCTAAATAGGCCTCTATCACCATGAGGAAGCCAGGAGTCACCATTCCAACTCCCTACCGGAAGAATCACTATTCTTCACGCATGCATGCTTGTTATGTGACTCATTTCTCCATTTGTCCCCAATTTAATTAACTTTACCTGAACAATTAATCTTATTGGTTGACCATGGTTCTGTCCCACTTTATGCCCACTTGTGAGTTCCCATGTTTTTCCCCACCTTAGACCTGCCTCTCTTTGTGGTTTTGCTCTATAAAAATCTCTGGAAAAGACAGAGTCCTTGGCAACCCACTCAGGACATCTTTCTCAGACAGAAGGCTTTTTTCTCTCAATAAATATATTCTACTCTTAATCACCATTGTTCCTAAAATTCATTCTTCTATTTTAGAGAACATGAATTCGTACCACACATATAGTAGGTTGGGAGTTGCGTTCCCTTATATCACTATGAGACTTATAGTAGTATGTTACCAAAGCCAGCCAAAGAATCCATAAGGACAGAAAACTATAGAACTACATCCTGATAAATATAAATGCAAATGTTATTAACAAAATATTGGTAACCTGAAACCAAGAACAAATTAAAAGAATTATATATTATAGCCAAGAGGGATTTATCCCAGGAATGCATGAGTGAGTCAACATAAGAAAATCTATGTTAATAGAATGAAGGAAAAAGCCACATAATCATGTCAATTTCTGTATTAAAGAAAAAAAAACATTTGATGTAATACAACACACACTCTTAATGAAAATGCTTGAACAATTAGAAACAGGAGGGAACTCCCTCAGTGTGAGTTGATGAAAGATACTTATGAAAAACTCACAGCTAATGTCAATCATGAAAGACTGAAAATTATTCTGCCATGATCAGAAATAAGGAAAGATTCCCAGTTCTAATCAGTGCAAATAGACAAAGAAAAGAAATAAAGGCACCAAGTTGGAAGAAGTAACACAATATATGCAAATGACATGACCCTATACATAGAAAGTTCTGCAGTATCTACAAATAACTGAAACTAATAAATCAGTACTAAAGTTTTAGTATACAATTCAACACATTGAAAAATCAGTGTGTTTCTACATAGTAGTGAACAATCTGAATTTATTTACAATGCTATTCAAAAGAAAAAATCCTTAAGAATAAATTTAGCCATGAAAATGAAAAATTTATATACTGAAAACTGCAAAGCATTGCTGAAACAAATTAAAGACCTAAATAAGTGGAAAAATATCTTACATACATGTGTCAGAAGACAACATTATTAAGATGCAGTACTACCCAAAATGATGTATAGATTCAACTCAGGCCCTATGGAAATTCCAACAGATTTTTATTCAGAAAAGGAAAAAATAATCCTTGATGTCAAATGAAATTACAAGGAAATTCACATAGCCAAAACAGTCCCAGAAAAGAGGAATAAATTGGAGGACTCATATGTCCAGAAAACTTACTGTAAAGCTGCAGTAATCAAAATAGTGTGGTATTGAATAGACATATAGACAAAAGACATTAAACGAATGCATCTATGGTTAACTGATTTTCGACAAGGGTGTGAGTGAGACCACTCAGTGGGGAAGGAATAATTCAATCAGAGTGCCAGGACAATTGGATATTCACATGCAGGAATGAATGTGGATTTCTACCTTATGCCATATACACAAATTAACTCAAAATGGAGCAATGACCTTCATATAGATACTAAAACCAAAGCACTTTTAGAAGAAAACATTGGGGTAAATCTTCAAGACTTTGAGTTTGACAATAAATTCTTAGATGTTATACCAAAAACTTGAGCAACTGAAGGAAGAAGCAAATAAATTGGACCTCATCAAAATTGAAAACATTTGTGCATCGAAGAACATAAATTATCAAGAAAGTGAAAAGATAACCCACAGACTGAGAGAAGATAGTTGTCAGCTGTAGATATTTCTTCAAAGAAAACATATACATGTTTAATAAGCACTTGAAAGGATACTCAACATCACTAGTCTTTAGAGAAATGTAAATCAAAACCACAATGAGTTAGCATGTTACAACAACTAGGATAACGATAATAAAAAAGTGGAAAAGTGTTGACAAGGTTGTGAGGAAAATTGAAACTCACATATTTCTGATGGAAATGAAAATGGTTTAGCCACTGGAAAATGTTTTGGTGGTTCTTCAAATAGATAAATTGATTTACCACTATAACTGGATTTACCATTATGACTGCAGGATTCTCCTCTGGGATATAGATGCTAAATGATTGAAAACAGGTGTTTTACTAGAACCCCTGTGCACACATGTTCACAGCACCACTATTCCCAATAGCCAAAATGTGGAAACAATCCAAGTGTCCATCAACAGTTGAATGGATAAATAAATTGTGGTATATGGAGAGTATAGGATATTATTTTGCCATTAAAAGGAATGAAGTATCAATATGTGCTACAGTGTGAATGAACCTTGAAAATATACTAAATAAAAAAAGCCAAACACAAGAGGTCACATAGAATATGGTTTCATTTATATAAAATATCCAGAACAAGTTAAATTCATGGAGACAGAAAACAGATTGTTAGTTTCCAGGGTCTGGGATAGAATGGAGAATAAGAAATAACTGCTTAATGGACATGAGGTTGCTTTTAGGGAAATAAAAATATTGTGGAACTAGATAAAGGATATGGTTACCGATCATCATGACTATACTGCAAGCCAGTAAATTATGCACTTAAAATGATTAACTTTACATTATGCAAGCTTTACCTCAATTTATAAAATATATACTACACTTTTTTGAGGTATAATTTTCATGGAATAAAAGTAACCCAAGTTAAGTGTATATCAATGAATGTGGATGTTTATATGCACTCATGTAGCTGCCAACTCAACCAAGATTGAAAAGATTTCCATCACCTATACATTTCACTGTGTTCCTACCAGCCATTCCCCCTCCCTGAACATGTACCCTGTCAACCACTGACCTGTTTTCTCACACTATAAATTAGTCTTTTCTATTACAGACCTTTATAATAAACCAAATGGACCCTTCTCAAGCTAACTTCTTTTGTTCAACATGTGTTTGAGGTTTTCCCATTTGTTTATAGGTCAGCAATTTATTTCTTGTTAAATCCTGAATAAGTGTCATTGTATGACTAGCCAGTTTTTAACTCAGTGTTTGTTGTGCTGTTTTCCAGTTTTGCAATTATGAATAAAGCTGCTATGAACATCTGTGTAAAATCTTTTGTGTGTCATAGTTTCATTATTTTGAGGGGGATAAATATCTACAAATGGAATTGCCAGGTCATAAAGGTAACATATACTGTTTTTTTAAAAAAGCACAATTTTTTTCCAGGTGATTCCAACAGTTTACACTCCCATCAGCAGGGCAGTCCCCTCCATATTTCTTGTCCATATCCTCACCAAGACTTGATATGATTGATCTTTTCCATTTTAGGCAACATAATACATGCTTAGTTGTATTTCATAGTGGTTTTAATTTGGATTTCCACAATGTTGTTTGATCTTGTACCATATTTTATATTCATTTGCCACTCATATATCTTCTTGTATGAATTTGGCTCATTTTTCAACATTTTTAAAATTATCATTGACTTGAGAGTTATGGCTGATTAATTAATGGTTGATTTGAGTAAAAACAGCTTGCTGAACTGAGTCAGCATGGTTCTGTGGAACGTGTACTGGAGGACTGTTGTCAGAATGGTATAAAAGGAAAATGAGAGGGGTAGAGGTTATATGATGCTGATTTCTAAGAGAAACTTCCTGCGGTGGTTCTCTTGAAACAAACTCAACTTTACCATTTTTGGAGATCTCAGGTCCTAGCTGCTGTAACTGGGGAAGGTACTTGTGGAGGACCCCCTGGATGACTCTCCTTGAATAAAGTGCTGTTCTCTCCATTTTGGCTAAACCTGGCTCTGTCTCCCTGTATTGATATGTAAAGAGCTGGCTAGGTCACTTCTTTTTTCTTTCAGTTGGCTTTAAGCAATGTAAATATTGCTGTTTGAGGGGCTGATGTGTAATCTCTGAGTCCAAGTGACTGTCACTGTTTCTCCACCCTGTGACCCCAAAGCCTGTGGTTGAGTTGGGTGGAATGAAGAGCCACAGCTCCATGCTGTCAACTGGGATCAGCCTTGAGCTAAGAAGCTGTGACTTCCCAGGACAGAAAAGTTTACACGTCAGAACTGAAGCACTGACCCCAGAACATTAGATGCTACCTCTATTGTGTTATGCAGATCACTCTTTCTGCATATCCTTCCCTCTGCATGTTGCCGAGGAGATCTCAGGCCACCTATCTAGCCCAGCTCAGAGCACTCATGTACTTCCTGCTATTCTCACAGTCACTCATCCTCAAGCCATGTCTTTCCTCATGAGCCAATAAAATCCAGGTGGGATCCTGGGTCTAGGCCTTTGTTTCAGTGAATCACCATCTTGGCTGGACTCAGGACGTCCTTGGTCTCCCACAGCTATAAGTATGTTTTAGTGTCTTTATTCGTATCATGAGTTGCACTGGAAGTGGTATACTGGAATGAACTTTTTGGAATTCCAGTAATGTTTCCATGGGATTACAAATATAAACTTCCTGGACTATGAGGAAGATCAGGAGGAGAGCTCTATAGCTACTGTTCTCATTGGGGGATCGCTGGTCTTTGTCTTTGTCTTGAGCATCTCTTCTTTGCTCCAGTGTAATTCCCTCAGCCTTCTGGAACAGACTTTCTAGCTTCCACCACTGGTCCTTGTGTTGTCCTGGCGCATATCCTCGATGCAGACTTACATGAGACACTGCTGTGGGATCCAAGCCTTGGGCTGGATTCTTTGGGTCTCTAACCTGTGAACAGATCTCTTGCACTCTTCTGCATTTGGCTTTTGGGTGAATATGATAAGATATTCCTATAAATTTATGTGTCCAGTATTGACTCTATTCCCTTGCAAACCTTGAGTACAATAAGAGTTCTCTATATATTCTGGCTACAAGCCTTTTATTAAATATAGTGGTTTAAAATATTTTCAGCCTGTTCATACTTGTCTTTTTATTATTTTGAAAGTCTTTCAAAAATCTGATGTTCTTGGTTTCGATGAAGTTCAATTTATCTTTTTATCCTTTTATGAATTGTGTTTTTGATATCTAAGAAATCTCTGCCTAATCCAGTGATGCAATGAATTTCTCTTATGGTTTTCTAGGCACTTCATAGTTTTAGATTTTACATTTAGCCTATGATCTCTTTGGAGTTAATTTGTGTACAGAGTATGAGGTACAGTTGGAAGTTTCACTGTGTGTAAAAGAGTTTTTTTTTTTTTAATTTTTCTTAGAACTAAAGTATTAAGCATATACTTTACCCCTAGCTACATCCCTAAACTCTAGTGTCAGCTTCCAGCCTCCAAAATGGATGGAAGTTGCAAGGTTTTGTTTTGTTTTTGTTTTGTTCCTGTGTGGCGGTTGGAACCCAGATGCCTGCTGAGCACATGCTCTGCAACCGAGCTACATTTCAACCTATTAGTTTGTTTATTTATTTAGACACAGGGTCTCATTCAGTTGCTAAATTGCCCAAGGTGGGCTCAAACTTGTAATCCTCTTGCTTCAGCCCCCGGAGTATTGGGATTACAGGTATGTGCCATGATATCCATGATGGTTTATAGCAATGTGAGTTTGATATGTCCTGGTATGGTTTTGTTTTTCAATTGTCCTGTTCAAGTTTTGTTGTTCTTCTTCATCTTGTATTTGTGAATTTATCTTTTAATTTTTCTTCTTGCTAATTATACTTTTAATTTGAGTTTCCTACTGTTTGTTGCTAGTGTGTAAAAATGTTGTATATTGAGATTGTATTCTGTGATATACTAAAATCACTTATTAGTTCTGGGATAAGGTTTAGTGGTAGGTCAGTGGTAGGTTTTCCTGCACAAAAAAATATATTATCTGTGGAACAAGATAATTTTCATCTTCCCCTCCATCCTGTTTGCCCATTATTTTTCTTGCATGATTTAACTGACTCCAGTTTCTATTAAAATGTTGAGTAACAGATCTATTTGCACTCTCACTGCTTGAGTGTCCATTTTGTGTGCTTTAATTTTGTAACTTGAACAACTATTTCTAAAAGAGCAATATGTAATTTATCAACTAGTGATTTCTTACTGTTTTTTTTTTGAAATTCTGTAATATTTCTCTCCTTTTTCTGTTTTATCCCTTTAAATAAAAAAATTTTTTAAAAATGATAAGGCCATATGCAGTTGCCTTATGTTTGATTTTTGCAATGAACTGGTGTTTATCTGGAACATTTACCTAAAATAGGGAAATTTTTTCTTAGTATTTTATCCAGTGTTCTATGGGTTAGTAGATTTTCTAGTCTGGACAGTGGGACTCTGTCAGAAATTTGGATTTATTTCCCCTTTGATCTCTTTGGTTTTTTTTTTTCCTCCTGGTCTTCTGTGGTTCCCCCACCTGGGTGTATTGACAAATATTAAGCTGGTGAACTGACAGTGACCCTTCAGAGTCTTTTTGTGTGGTTCTATCTTTTCTGGTACTCTATTTCTGATACTGCAGCTTCCATGTGGGATTTTCCAGCTCCCAGCTCCTTTTCCTGGCTTTCCCATCTTCATAATAGAACTTAGAAACCTTCTGTAGACAATGATAATAGGGCTCACTCTCTTTGGTTGAAGTTTTTCATGATTCTCTGTTCCTTATTGCCTAATACCAACCTAGTGTGCCTAATCATTGTTTTATGTTCATTGTCCATTTTTGTAGTTTTAAGCATGATGGTAAATTGAATCTCAATTTCATCATTGTTGGAAGCAAATGGCTTTTGTTATTTGCTTCCAGTTTGTTTTGCTGTGGCCAGAAAAAAATAATCTCTATTATTTTGATAACTTTGGATTTTATCAAAACATATTTTGTGCCCTTTTATAAATATATGGTTTTTTGAGATGAATTTGCCATTTACTTGCAGTAGTATGTAATATTCTGTAAATGTCAATTAGATCAGACTGGTTAATGATGTCTTAGTGCTTTCATTTCTATGGTTTTTAAATTTTATTTTTAATTGACACAAGATTGTATGTATTTATAGGATACATGTACTATTTCAATGCTTATATTCTATAATGCTCAAATCAGGGCAATTATATCTCTTCAAATATTTGTCAATTCTTTTTGGAGAAAAAATTCAAAATCTTTTCTTCTAGTATTTAAAAACATGCAGTACATTGTCTTTAGCTGCAGCCATCCCACTTCGCAATAGTACAGCAGAGTCTATTTGTCTCATCTAAGTATAGCTTGGTACCCACTGGCTGGTCTTCCCTCCTCCCCTTTCTGCTTTCCATGATCTTTGTGCCTCCTACACCCCACTGTTCAGCAAGAAAACATGGACATTCTTGCGGAGTCAATAAGAAGTCAGTTGCCAGTGCTGTGCTATCAGTTTTTAAGAGCTGTATTGAAAATGTTGAATATGGTACTTAATTTGTCTTATTTTGCCTTTTATGTTTTAAGTCCCCATGTTAGGTATATAGACATTTACCATTACTGTATCTTCTTAAGAAATTGACCCTTTTATTGTTAGGAAATATTTCTTTTTACTCTTGCCATTTTAAAAAATTTTACCTTTTCTGATATTATTATGGCCAATTTAACTTTCTTATGATTTGTCTAATATACTTTTCCCAAATCTTATAACCACTCTCATCACATGTCAGATTTGTTTCTCATAAACATTGGCAGAGTGTAAATCTTCTATTTTGCTACTGAAAGAAATCCTTTTTTTTTTTTTTTTTGATACAGGGTCTTGCTATGCAGTTCAGGCTGGGCTTGAGCTCACTCTGTAGCCCAGGCTGGTCTCGAACTTGCAACGATCCTCCTGCCTCAGCCTCCCAAGTGCTGGGATTACAGGCATGAGCCACTATGCCTGGCAGAAATCCCTTTTTCTGTCCCCACCATCGTCTGGGAAGTTTATATTTGTAATCCCATAGAAATGTTATTAGAATTCTGTCTAATTTCAGCCTATCACCTCCAATGCAACTCACAGCGAGAATGAAGATTCTAAGACATATTTACAGTTATGGGCAACCAAGGGTGCTGAGTCCAGTCCAGATGAGGGTTCATGGAACAAAGGCCTCGATCCAGGGTCTAACCTAGAATTTATTAATTTATGAAGAAGGGAGTGGTTCAAGGATGCCTGGTGGTGAGAATGGGGGGGATTGTGTGAGTACTGTGAGCTAAGCTAGCTAGAAGACCACAGAGCACCTCTGCAGTATGCAGAAAGACCAACCTGCATAACACAGCTGAGGTAGCATTTAACATTTAGGGGACTGGTGCTTTAGTTTCAATGTGCAAAGTTTTCTGCTCTGGGAAGTCAGAGCCTCTTATTTTAGGGCTGAAACCCAGTTGACAGTCCTGGAGCTGTTGACTCTGCCATCTTGCTGGGCTCAATCATTTAAAGGGAAACACAGGCAAGGAAACAGGGCTGTGGCTTGGCTTTAAAGATTACACATCAGTACTTCAGGGAGTCCTGTTTATATTGTTTAGGGCCAATTAAAGAGAAAAGGAAACAGTTTACCCTGCTCTGTACATATCAGTACATGGAGATAGGGTTAGGATTAGCTAAAGTGGAAGTAATTATTCTGTATTCAAACAGAGCCATCCATATGGTCTTGTACAGCTGCTTATTTCTTGTTTACTATATTTATTTTGCTTCTTTTCTCTTTTACTGTCTTCTAAATTGAATGTCTTTTTGCTCTATTTTGTTATTTTTTTCAGTTTTCTACATGTTAGTTTATTCTTATTCTTTTGTCAGGTATTTGCCTATTATTTATTAATTTTTTTCAGTACTTTCTCTAAACTAGTAATTCTCAAGTGTGTGTGTGTATGTGTGTGTGTGTGTGTGTGTGCGCGCGCACACACACACTACTATCCCTTGCTATGGGGCATTTGACAATATTTGATTGTCATAACCAAGGGAGGGGCCTACTAGTATCTAGTGGATAGAAACTGGGTATGCTAGAAACCATGCATAGAAAGGCTGTGATAATAAGAATTACCAGTGAAAATATATACTCAGAAGGCTGAGGCAGGAGGATCACAAGTTAGATGCCACCCTGGGCAACTTAGTGAGATCCTGACTCAGAAAAAAAAAGGTTAGAGATGAACCTCACCACTCCATAGGTTCCATTTCTAGTGCTGAAAAAAAATATAGCAGTAAGGCTGAGAAATCCTTCTATAGGGTTTACATTTATAATATACATCCTTATTTAATCATAGCCTACTTGAAAATAATATAGATATGAATTAATTTACATATATATAACTTTTTTTGGTCTCTCTTGCCCTTTCTGCCATTATTGTCATGTACTTTACTTCTATACACGTGTGACTTGTGCTCCACATTGCTGGTATTTTTACCTTAAACAATTACCTTTAAACATGACTAATTCACATAGGGTAAAAAACACAGAGGAAATGGACAGATTTTTAGAAATGTATGAACTACCAAAGCTCAATCAAGAAGATATAACAATTTTGAATAACCCAACATCAGCTATCAAAATTGAAAACATGATTAAAAACTTACCAACAAAGAAAAACCCAGGTCCTGATGGATTCATGGCTGAATTGTATAAGAAATTTAGAGATTTAATGCCAGTGCTCCTCAAACTCTTTAATGAAATTGAAAAGGAAGCAGTCCTCCCTAAATAATTTCTGGAGGCAAGTATTACTCTGATACCAAAACCAGAAAAAGACCCAACCAAAAAGAACTATAGGCCAATCTCACTAATGAACATTGATGCAAAGATTCTAAATAAAACACTGGAAAATAGAATGCAGCAGATCATCAAGAAGATTATACATCATGACCAAGTAGGATTTATCCCAGGAATGCAGGGATGGTTTACACGTGAATCAGTAAATGTAATAAATCACATCAACAGAGCCAAAACCAAAAATCACATGATCACTTCAATAAACACAGAAAAAGCACTTGGATTCAGTCAAGGAGTGTCTGAAAGGTAGCTACATGTTCAACTCTTCTTTCCCACTCAAGAGCAATCAAGAGTTAGAGTTGCTTTTTCATCACATTATAGGTATCTAATACTTGTCAATTTTAGTTAAATTGATCTCTTTTCTCAACTTATTCTCCTTTATTATTGAGTGTTATCAAGTAGTGACTGGTTATCCCATGTCTAGTCACTCTAGTTGTTCAGGACAGTATGGTGATTAGTTTCTCTGGAAATGTACTATTACATAAACCTACACAGACTACACATTGTTCAAAGCAACTACATGAACAAACTAGTGTTTGCTGGATTAGTTAGAAGGAAGCCAATGGATATATCAAAACCCTAATCATTTCTAAAAACAAAATGTAAATAATTTTTTGTCTGTTATCTGAATTAGATGTATTAGAATCAGTATGATAAATTTGGTTTTTTCTTTCTAATTTTTCTCTTGGTTTGACTATATGAATTGTATCTTGTACTATAAGATGGTGTTATGGTTTATGTCTGAATCTCCTCCCTAAGCCTCATGCATTCATGAGGGGTGGGCTTTTCCAAAGTGGTTGAATCTAGAGTATGTAATGCTGGCACGAAGTGTGCTGGGATTAAAGGTGGGTCAGTTCACTGAGTGGATAAGTACTCATTCCCTAATCCTTATAGACTGGACACAGTGTAAGAGGACAGAAAATGGTTTGGCTTCTTTCTCTTTTGTTGTATTTGCCATCTTTTGCTGCCATGAACTGTTGATCCTCTGCCATGTGCCACCCTGCCTTGGAGCCAGCTGATTACAGACTACACTCTATAAAGACAGTGAGCTAAATAAGCATTTTCCCCTTTAACTTTGGTGTTGGGAACTTTGTCTCATCAACAAGCAAAGTAACTAAGAATTTAGTACCACAGAAGTTGTTGGTACTACCTGGTCATGTGGCTCAAGAGCCTTCGGAATTGGCTTGTTGATAGGGGAAGAATTAGGAAAGTTTCAGCTGAAAAAATGGAACTGGAATTCCTTTGGTTGTTCTGTATGGGAGATTCTGATCAGAGCTCAGAAGACTAGAAATCTGATAAAAATCCTGCCAGTAAAAGACCAGGCTCAGGAGGTTTCTTCTGGGAAGGACTGCATTGGATGTTGGACTTCAGATGATGGATGTTATGGCTTGGCAAAAGGTTTATCTGCATTTTTCTTGTGAACAGAGACTTTGCATGAACCTGGGATTAAGGGTGGTGGACAAATTAATCTGGCAGAAGAAATTTCAAGGCAGTTGTATAATGAGGCAGTGCCATGGCTACTGTTAGAGGCTTTTAGCAGATTTATGTTGAAAATCAAAAGCAAAGATCCCAGAAGAATGATTTAAAACAGTATGAGCTTGGCCAGAAAGGAAGCTCCAGTAAAGCTGTGGACTGTAAAGTTGGAGCAGAGATCTCAATTGCTGGGAAAGAACAGAAGACTAGAAAAGATGGCCTTGGGGCATCATGAGAAGCCACAGAACTTCACCTTTTGCAATCCTAAAATTGCAAAAGTGAGAGGCTTTGCTTTCAGAAGAGAATCCCAGAGCACCATGTTCCAGAATGACAGAAACATAGAAATTTTCTCCTCAGAATTGGATTTAGAGTGCTCAATGATCCATACACTAGACCCCTACAGCCAAGATAGAAGATAGCTTGGTTACTGCTCCAGCTGGAAGCAGACCTTGGCATCATGCATGTGGCACTAGTTTTAGATGCATGCAGAATGCAAGAATTGTGAGGTTAGGAAGCCTTCTACCCGGATTTCAGAGAATGGCCCGAAAGGCCAGTGTATCCCTGAGAGGGCAGTGTGTGAAGCCATGGAGGTGAGGCCAAATGTCTGTGGGGACCCCAGAAGTCTGGAGAAGCCAGAAAGATGAGGTAAACTAAAAGGAGGGAGCAAAAAAGCCCAAGAAAGAAGACTTGGGAGCTAAAACCATCAGAAGTGCTGGAAGAGTGAAGGCACCATGGCTTTTGGAGTTCTTATCTTCCCATTGATTGTCCCAGATGCTGCACATGGAACCACAGGACTTAATGTTTGTGCTGATGGATTTTGAACTTGCTTTGGTCTTATTCTTTGCTATGTCCTTGTTTGTAACTTTTGAAGTGAAAATTCTGTCTTGTGTCATTGAATGTTGGAAGTATTTAACTTTCTTTTCATGTGTACAGGAGCTCACAGCTAAGAGTTTCCTTAAATCTCAGAGGATACTTGAGACATGAAGTTTTCAGCAATGCTGACACTATTAGGACTTTGGCAATTCTTGGAGATGGAATAAATTCCTTTTTTTTTTTTTTTGGTACTGGGGATTGAATTCATGACCATGCACTTGCAAGGCAAGTGCTTATGCCGCTGAGCTAAATCTCTGGCCCCTAAATTCCTTTTGCATAAAGAGATGTGCACAAGTATTTGGGGGCTGGGAAGAATATTATGGTCTGTGTTCCCAAAAGCTTCATGCAGTCAGAGGTGGCTGAATCTAGAATGTGAAATGCAGGGATGAAGGGTGGGTGACTGCTGGATCACTCCTCTGATTGGATTGGTAGTGTCCTTACCCCAGAAGTTTGGATAAAAGGGGCAGAAAGAGGTTAGCCTGCTCCTCTCTTACTGTCTCCCCATTTGTTGCTTTTGCTATTTTCTGCTACCATGAACTGTTGCCCCTCTTCTATGTGACTCTCTGCCTTAGAACCCGCCAATTATGGACTGAAACCTATACAAACTGTGACCTAATAAACCTTTCCTCCTTTTGGGTGTTTAGTATTTTGTCTCAGCAGTGAGAAAAGTAAACTAAGACAGATGATACTACTCCAGGACCTTCCATTACTTCTCCATATCATCCAGAAGGAAGAAAAGAAAAGCAGGTCCTTTTCCTTAAGAGCATAACATGGAAATTGCTGTTGTAGTATAAGTAATGTATTTTTTTATTTCCTAATAATATTCCACTTTATAGACATGCCACTTTTGATTTATCTATTCATTGACCTTTGACTTATTTCTTGAGTATTATGAGTTATTTTTTGTTTATGGTGAGGGAAGGGTCCAACTTCTTCATTTTCATGTGTCTATCCAGTTGTTTCAGCACCATTTATTAAAAAAATTATTTCCCACTGAAGAGTCTTGGCTCTCTTGGCAAAAATCAATTGACCAGTAGAAATCTTGAAGACATAGGGGGAGGCAAAGAGTTCATGAACAAATTTCAAACTGTATGAGAAGTACTTCAAAGAATCAACAACTGAGTTCTCATCTTATTAAAAAGTTTTTGCATAGCTGAAGAAATCACCCACAGAATGAAAAGAAAATCTGTAAATTGGGAAAAGATTTTAGACAACTGTCCCTCAGACAGAGGACTTTGATCTAGAACATATAAAGAATTGAAAAAATCAGGTCCCCCAAATTCAAAGACCCAATCCAAAAATGGGCATCTGAGATGACTATATACTTCTCAGATAAAGAAATACAAACAGCAAATAAACATATGAAAAGATAATTAACATCACTGGTCATTTAAGAAATGCAATTTAAAACAACACTGAGATTCCATCTCATCTCACTGCAGAAAGAATGGCTAAATCAAGAAATCAACCAAATTCTGGTGGGGCTGTGGGAAAAAGGAACTTGTCTCCATTGTTGGTGGGAGTGTAGACTATTGCAACCACTGTGGAAATCAGTGCAGAGATTCCTTAAAAAACTAGGTTTGTATGTTCTATTTGATTCAGCTATTCTCCTTCTGGTTATTTTCCCAGAAGAACCGAAAACATCCTATCACAGAAATATATGTGCACTTATGTTTATAGCAGCACAGTTTGTAATTCTAAATCTTGGAAACAAATCAAATGCCCATCAACTGCAAAATGGATTTTAAAAATGTGGTATTTTTATACAATGGAGTACTAGTCAGTCCTGAAGAAGGATAAACTGGAACGTTTATTGTAAATGGATGCAACTTGAGGCTATACTCATAAATAAAATAAATCCAACTTACATGTGCAAACATTGTATTGTCTCTCTAGTGTAAAAAACTGAAAGAGTAAAGCAGATCCAAAATGTATAATTGACACTGTGAAAGTGAAGAGGGAAGAAACTGCTCAAAAGGAAAGAAAAACTGGGATGGTAGAAGAAAAGAAAGAAGGGAAAAGATTATATATATTATAGGTAAGTATACTAATCTGTGTTAGCTCATCAAAAAGAACAGTTGTGCTTTTGTTGCTTGATCAAATTTTTCATGCCTATATCTTGTAATCTGAGCAACTACTTTGATAATAATATGCAATATGTCAATCATTGTTAATTTCTTATTATTTTTTGAAATTCTGTATCATCATTTTTATTTTTTTCTTTTTAAAAGAAAAAAATAAAAATCAGTTGATCATACATGTATGAATTTATTTCTTAACATCCAACTCTATTTCACTGATCTACATAGCTATCTTAATGCCAATACTACGCTGTTTGGTTACTGTATTTATAAGCTTTGAATTTAGGAATAGTAAATTCTCCAGTTTTGTTCCTCTTCTTCTGGGTATTTTGATTATTTGTAGGCTTTTGCAGTTTCACAGACATTAAGATCTTATTGTGCATTTTTTTCCAAAAAGGTGGTTGGAATTTTGATAAGGATTTCATTGAATCTTTGGATTTGAGTCCTGTGCCACCCTAATATTAAGTCTTACAATCTGTGAGTATAGGTGTCTTTCCATTGCTTTGGGTTTTCTGTAATTACTTTCAACGATGTTTTCCGAGAAGAAAATTTTACACAATATTCAATTTTTATATTTACTTTTTACAGATTAGAAAACTGTTTGTTGCCAAGCCTCGCTCTGAATGAAGACATTCTTTAAAAAGAAAGGACCTTTTCTCTCATTAAATTGTGCTTTCCAGAAACTAGTGCCATTGATTATCCCAGCTTTGGTTGTGGAATCCAAGTTTTAGCTATGGACCCCTCAGCAGAAGCTAGGAATCCTTGTGTGGATGAGATTTATGGGTCTGGCATCTCCTAAAACAGTGTCTGTCTAATTCCTGCAACTACTAGAGTATGGGTAGAACTGGTTTCCACTGTCCATTTTGATTGCTGCTCTAAACTGAGAATCTTGAACTTCAAATTATACTTTAATATTCTTACTCATAATATTCTTACATGAGAAATTATAAACATTTCAGGGTATATTGGACTTGCTGTCAAACAGATGTCTTGTTTGAATTATGTAGTTTGAAGGTAGTAAATAAGCATCATCCTAAAACATATGAAAGTATAATGGCAAAGTTCTTGTTGCATCCCATTAATTGCTGTTTTCTTGATTAAGATATACATATATTTTATATTTAGTTTTTTTATTTTAAAGAGAAAAAATAACAAAAACAATATGGAATTTCAAAACAAGATAATAAGATAATAATTAACAATGGTTAATATATTGTGTATTGCTGTCTTCAGAATAGTTGCTCAGATTATAAGACATAGGCATACAAAACTGATCAAGCAATATAAGCAGAAACCATTCTTTTCATTGAAGTTAAAGAAATTAGTAGTATAATTATCTTAGCTATCTTGTGTGTGTGTATATATGTTACATTTCCTTTTTAAAAATAAGACAGTAAAGCATATGTATCTGATCTCTTTATCATCCTATATTGACTTTATTCTGAATATGTTATTTGATAAGAGCAAAAATTTAAGTAATCTCTAGTGAAATGTTGCATTATATTATCTCTCTCTTTGTGAACATGGGGATGATTTTCAAAGAATGCCAAGTACTTCTGTTCTGCAATGCAAAATTTTTCATCTTTGCTATGTTCATTTATAATTAGAAGTCAGACACTGACCATATTTACTTACTATAAAAAATAAACCTCAGCAGAGTTGTTTCAATGGAACTTGTAAGTTATTAGGAATATATATTATCTGTTTATAAAATATTGCAAAAAGTTAAAGAATACAATTACCCTTCAGTTACTCTGACATCTAAAATAATACGAATAACACTCACCACCACTTCATGGAGACTCAACCCTGATATGACTGGGCATGTAGTTTCCGGGTGAGTCCAGATAACAATAACCTTTAGGCAGAATATGTGTTTGTGCAAGAGCATAACCTTGAAATTTGGAGCCTTAAGGTGATAACGCTTTCACTGCTGGCTTGTGGCTGTCATCCATTAATATCTGTATCTATATCTAGATATATAAATATATACATATATATGTATACATATATACATGTATGTATGTATATATATGTATATAAGTATAAAGGGTGGTATTTTTAGGAAGCCAAAGAGATTTTCACATTTGTTTCTCAATTTATAATAGTGATATAGGCAATGCTATTAGAAGTACATTTAAAAGAAAAAAATGAATGGCTTAAAGTTAATCACTGGTAAACATTTTGAACTTCTAGTCATATTTATGTTTCAGTGATAAATCTAGTCTTTCTAATTAGCCAGCTTAAAAACTTTTGAGATTAAGGAAACATAACCAGGTACTTAGAACATTATCAATGTAATGTCCTGTATTATATATATGTCTATGAAAATGATAAATGAAAAAGCAGAGAACAAGAGGCATACTATTTTTTAGGATTGCCACCAAATTTCCTTTATTTTTAAATTAATTTTATTGGTACATTTTTGTTATACATAATGATCATATTCATCATAAGGAATTTGTACTTGTACACAATATATCTTAATTTTTCTTTCCTTTTTTATATCTTTGATCTTAGTTATGTTTGCCACTTGCTGAGAACAAAAGCACATTATAAAACAATCCTAGGACCTGGGCTGGAAATGAATAAATAAGATGTCTTACTGCTGTATGTTATCAGTTTTGTTTACATTTTGTATTAAGTCACCTCATTAGGTTTTGTGCTACAAGTGTATATTTGTTAATTGCTGCTTTCCAGTCATCTTTTTGTTGTCTAAAAACTTGGAAAAGTAGATGAAGCAGTTCCTTTGGGGTTTCTGATGTGCAGGATAGATGAAGATTTGATAAACTTTGTGGGCTTCTACCTAACTAGATGCTATTCAGGTAATTGTTAAGATTTACCTTCAGAAGAGAAAAAGTTCTGTGTTATGTGTGGGTGAGAACCTTTATGTTTTGGGTTATTAATTAGCAAATTAAAATACAGGACAATCAGTTAAATTTGGATTTCAGATAAAGTGCAAATAATTTTTTAGTAAGCAGGCTATACACATTGTATGGATATTTTGTATTTTATCTGGTCTACTCTTAATGTGGCCACTCTTAATGTTCAGAATAGAATAGAGGCCTGTTTTCATATACCTTTTTTGTTTTAATATATGTTTGGTTTCACATTCTTGTCTTCATCTAGTCTTAGTATTTTCTTGCTTCAAGGTAGCTGGACCTGTTGTGCTGCTGTGAGGGATGCTTTGCTCTTCTCTTCTCCTTGCTAAGGTTAGACTGTGATCTAAAGGTGCTGACACACACTCCACAATGAATGCAGTCACTAGAAATAGAGACAGGGCTTGTCTTAGTTACTTTTCTCTCCTTTCTGGAACAAAATACCCAACAACCAATGTAAAGGAAGGAAAGGTTTACTTATCTCACAATTTGTAGAGGTTTCAGTCCATAAGCAGCTGGCTCCAAAGCCGGGTGGCATGGTAGAGGGACAACAGCTCATGGCAGAAGAAGACAGAAAAATCAACAACAGCGAAAAAGGAGAAACAAGCTTCTTTTCCTCCCTTATACTGTATGTATCTAGGGTGGGTGGAGCACTCACACCATGTGCATGCTGTTTTCTCCTACAGGCTGGAGATGTTTAAAAACTGAGGACCCTGGTCTCCTGCTGAGTCACTTGGTTTAACTTCTAACCTCAAGCTGACACAATGAATCAACCACTACAACATCCTAAAGTGTAAACAGCCACCTAGGGCATGTCCTTTACACCCTAGGACTTAGAACAGCTGAGTTATTCAGTTAAACTTCTAAACTTCTGAAGCTGACACAGTGTATCAGCACTTACAGAGCTGCAGGTGAACATGCCCACTTACAGCATTACTCAAGTGGAAAAAATTAAGAGTATGATCTGTAAACTTTTGGGATATCTTGTTAATCTATTTAACCATGTCAATTACTTTTTTTCCTTTCAAGATCCACCTGATAGATAATGGATAATGGTGGAGTCAGAGTTTTCATTCAAGTGTGCTCATTCTCTTCCTACTCGAGATTCTTACAACTATCTTCTATATGAACATGGATATCATAAAGGTGTCACAATTCACATGCTAAAGTTAAAGAATCAGAAGAAAAAAGTGTAAACCTATTAATAGTTCCTTATGATAGTTCTATTTGCATTGGAAGATTGTCTCCTTTAAAAACTAATAAAATGTATTTCCAGTGAGATAAAGTATATGAGGTAAGATCAAAATACATAGTGAGTGCTTAAATTTTAAAAGTTGTATTACAGTAAAAGGCATATTGCCACTAATAGCCCCCCAAATACTTGGACGTGAGTCCAACACACATATCCCATCATCCCTGCCACTTTCTAAGGCTGTTACGGAAGTTCGCTTTTGTGACTGTCTTTACAAGATGTGATAAGAAATATGGTGAATTTTCATGCTAAGCCTCATCCTTGGAAAGCTAGGCTCAAAAAAATCATTACAGTGTATCCGAATCTGCCTCATTCACCGTATCTGGTGCTGTGTGACTTCTGTCTTTTTTCCAAAGTCAAAATGACCAGGAAGGGTAAATGACTTGGCTGGATTTGAGGCTTTGAGGCAGCCACAGCAGCACATAAAAGAGGCCTTCTAGAACTGCTTCAGGAGGGGACAAGAATGGTAGGATCAGTGTTCAAAGTAAGAGGAAGTATCTTAAGGGGATTAATGGCAGTGGTTTTGCTATAATTTTTTGAAAATTTAAACATTTATTGTATGTTTCAATTACTTTGGAAAAATGTAGCATTTCTTTTCATCAGTCTGGTGCAGCATTTGAGAATTTTTTTGGGTGTGGCATGTCTTGATTCCATGTTATTACCATTATTTCAGTGACCTTTCTGACTAGAAAATGAAGAGAAATTACAAGCCAAAAAAATTTTGACTTCCCTAGGTACATACAAGAATGACTGGAAAAGGAAAATATTTTTAGATGTTTCTATAGATAATAAACACTACTACTCTTGTGTCCAATCTTAAAACATATTGCCTACAAAATAATAGCCACAAATAGTTCCTAAATGTGCACTGTTGATCAGTCCTTTTACAACTCAATCTCCACACTACCCCATGGGGCAGGTACTATTTTTATGCTCAGAGGCTGCCACAGGAATCACTCTTTAACATACATTTGCAGAATAACTGAAGCCATTACTTTTGCTTTTGCTTGGATTACTGGTTTAAAAAATAACCATGTGTTTATTTCTTTTATGTGTTTATGAATTAGCACAATAATAATAAAATTAGTGTTTACAATATATCAGTACAAAGGTCTATTTCTTTTTGGTACCTCCTATTGCATCTCTTTCCTTACTGTCCCCTGATGGCTACAGAATCAGTTGGTTTCCAATACTACTAGGTGCTACTGTGGGATGGTGGGAGAAGGCTGCTGTTTGTATACCAAGCACTGGGTTAAAGTTGTTATGTGTGCTTTTCTCTCATTTAGCAAACTCCCTTACATAGGTAAGGAAATGGAGGCATTATAAATTGGGCAAAAGTTACATAATCATTAGATTTCAAGATCAATGTTAGACAATGTCAGATATTTATCAAGCTGATTCACTTTCATTGTGTCATGTGACTCATAAGCTTCACAGGGACAAGATTGTCTCTATCTTCTTCAACACTGAGTCTCAAGCACTTATCTCTTAGCAGGCACTCACTGAACAATGGTAGAATAAATCAGCTGTAAAAATATGTGGAGTTCTCCAGTATTCCTGGGTGCTTAAAGAATGCCCAATTTCTTCCCCACTTTTCTTCTCATTCCTCACCAAATGTACTTTAAGAATATTAAATAAATTGTGGCATCCAGAACTAAAGGGACTTCTTGGTCAAATATTACTAAAGCAATGAGAGATACATCTATCACCACCAGAACTAGTTCAATAAATCTAGAACTAATTCTGAATTTCTTTGGCAAACAGTCTAAAGCATTATGACAGTACAGCTCTGGTCAATTTACTCCCTCAGGGGTAAATTGAGCAGCTCATACACTTTATGAGGTTTCTGGGACAGAGTTTTGCTTAGCTGCAATATCTTGTGTGGGCAAAGTAGACTGAATTTGGAATGCTGCTAAACTTAAGGTCAGTGCAGAGTTCAAAAAAAAATTAAGTTTTGTGAAGGAATGTGTATTCAATGGTCTCTCTAACCTGGAGTATGTGTAGGGATAAAGCAAGTCCACCAAATACTAAATGTATTTGAAGGTAATTTTTTATTGAAATCTGGTGTCTTAACATGTGGTTGTAATATATAAGAATCTATGAGTTCTACCTTTGCGGTTTTAACCCCACAAATGTTTTTAAATAGGTGCTTCATCAGTTTTGATGTTAAACAAATGGGAATGATTTACTCAGAATCTTGCAATCAGATGGCTGTGTGTCTGATGTCTCCTGATCTAACCCTAACATAGATGCAACATAAGTGAAAAATTAAAAGTAGATTATAGAAGTTAGAACTTCATGCACTTACTCTGCCCCTAGCAACATATGCTGGATGATGTACTCACATATAAAGGACAAATTTTTTTTTTTTTTTACCTAAATCTAGGTTTATGTATATTTATGGATTTTGGGGGGGGGTCTTGTTTAGTGTTTTACTTTTACATCCCAGTATATCCTGTCTGCCTAAACCAGAGTATCCAATTTGATCATCAGTCCTGCAAATTCTCAAGCTTTTATTAACCCCTGGTAGAATAAGGACACAGACAGCTGGTGCCTCTGGAGAATGAGTCATTCTGTTCTGTATTGTGGGGAGTTTATGGATCTGTCGTTTTTTGTTTTTATTCCCTGGAATGCTTTCCAAAATGTACCTAGACTGGATTGCTGACAGATTTCAGTGATCTAGATGAAGATGTAGGAGATGCATTTCTTTTGATGTAATAACTTCATTTAAAACCTCCAGGAGCAGCAATATTATTTGCTTAGTCTTGTGCTCCTGGTCCTCAGAAATGAAAGAGTTCAGTATCGAAGGATTTCAATATGAGTTTGTTGATCACATGACTCCTAGTTCTCCATTGTCAGATCCCTGGTTCCAGTGATGCCTTAGTGTGCTTAGTCCCTTTGCTCTTTGTCTCAAGGTCAAGGCTTTTTACTGCCACCAATCATGAGTGTCCATTGGGTGCTACCTGTGTCTATCCTGTTCTCAGGTGCATTTGTGATAGTGATACGTGCACTAGCAATGCTGAGTTCTAACAAAAGGGCGTATCCCCCCCGATATCTTTTATTGTGGAAAACTTAAAAATGTTATGGAGATTAATTACTAGATAAATGATATTTAACTGCTGTAATTTCTTTTAGTGCATGAGATATCAGTTTCATAGCCCGTGACACTTGTTCACCATTGCCTTATTTGTTTTCAAGCACTAGGGAGTAGAAGGCTACAGAATTTATATGTGATCTGGCTACAAGTTCAAAGTCTATTACTGATGGAGAATAAACACAGGACTTGAATAGAAGCAAAAAGAAATGTAAAGTTCATTTGAAAATGCTGTACACTCTTTTAGGCTCATCTCTTAGTTACTTTAAAATATATTCTTGCAGAGTTTTTCATGACTGCAAATTCTATGGCTTCGCAAAGGAGAAATATCATTGCAATGCTAAGGTTAGGCCAGGAAATATTTTATTTCAAAAAATAAATGAGAATGTACCAGGGTGTAATCTCTCTTACCCCATGTTCTCCTAATAAAACTTTTAAGAAAATATTTTGATTAACTTTTGGAAATATATCTAAAAAACTTCAAGCATTTGGGATTTCATAGACAGTATAGTTTAGTATATTAGAATTGATCATGTAACAATAAGATTTTGATACATGAAAATCTAGAGATGACTTTGTTCCTGTGTGGGGCAGAGGTTGGGGGGCATGGTGGCCTGATCTAGACTGAGGATACCCATCCTGCTAGTGAGCCTGCCTGCTTTCTCCCTGTTATAGGTAGATACTTTTATATACTACAGTCAGAGAAGGGACTCTGTAAAGCTGAACCAGCAATCCAGATGGAACCCAGGAGGGGAAAAAAAAACTCTACCCTGAAATAATTTTCAAAAATTTTAAGTTTCTATTACATAAAATGGCAGCATATTTGAGTGCATGGATGAATTATTTTGCTACCTTATTAGGCAACACTACCTGTCCTACAATGTTCACTTATCATTGGACTCTATATTGGTCAACTTTTCCATCAAAAATGATACACTCACAACTTAAAAGAGGAGAGACTTAATTTGGCTCATGGTCTTGGAGGGTTCAGTCTGGGGTTCGCTGCCTCAGGACACTCCATGCAGGAATGTCATGGTGGAAGAGTATGGCAGGGTACAGTTGCTCACTTCATAAAGGATGGGAAGCAGAATGTGGGAACTATGCTACAGAGAACAAGACCAGTGATCATGTATAGTACACTAAGTCATGCCTCTGTGACACACCCAGACACACTCAGAAGTCTGTGACCATCAAACCATTTGAGTTGACAATCCATCTTAACTGGCATAGTATCTAAAATAACAAGAGTACAGGAAAAATTTCACCCCAGTTCTCTTTAATGATTCCCAATCTCCCTTAAATATTTAGATACTAATGTATTTTTAGATTGATGCTTAATAGTTACATTTTTTTCTATAATACTCTTTTAGTATACTCTTGGTATAACTGTGATGACAGGATTTATTTCTGACTATCTTGTATATTCTACTTAAAATCTCAATTCTCTGTGTAGAAATGTAAGTACATTACTTGCTCTGCATTCTGTGATCAAAGTGCTTCCATGTCACTTTGGGTCTCCCTTTTGGAAGGTGCCTTAGATTATGAGTAATGCTTTTGGGACCAACAATCTGAAAGTCACAGTGTCGAACTGATTTTTTTTTTTTTTTTTTTTTTTTGGTACTGGGGATTGAACTCCTGACCTTACATTTGCCAAGCAGACACTTACACTGCTGAGCTAAACCCTCAGGCCTTGAACTGATTCTTGTTCAAACATTTTGTTGTTGTTTGTTAAGTGTCTTTCAGTTTAGGCATCAGAATTTAGATCTGATAGAACTGTGGCTTACATTTGTTGTTCTAGGTTTGTCACAATAAATTATACAAAAGCATTTGGCATGGATATTGTGTTTTTTTCAACTTGTGAAAGAATCACTATTGTACTCTATATTTAATACACTTCATTATGGAATCTAGAGAGGACCTAAAGTGTACATGTGTGCTTTACTTTTTTGATCTTTTCCAACTATTCATGGCTTATTTGAATTCCCCGTCGTATATTTGTTCATTGTTTCATTTTCTTGAGGTCCTCGAAACTAAAGACCTAAGAATTTTTAAATACTTAATGAGAGGAAAAACATATTTTTCCATAATTAATACATTTGGATGTCCCATCTGTTCCAAATATTTTTACATATTTGTCAGTATTTTGAAATGAAGTATTTCAAAAGGCCAGGGAGAAAAAAACTCTAGAGAAATAAATAGACCAGTAATCAGCAATAAGGAAGCATGTCACATATTCTGAACAGAGAAGCTTCATGGAAATGGTATTTTCATAACAGGATATTGCTACGGTCCTTTGCTCAGAAGCTTGAAAATGAGTCCAAGAGGAAACTTAACACTATCTAACATTTACTAATTCTCAATCCAGTTTTGGAGTAAGGTGATAGATGCTAAGTGGTACTTAAAAGGGATAATTGTCATCAATATCACACAAAGAAAAAATGTTGAGCATTTAAATCTTAATACTTTCTAATACTGAAACAAATGGATGACAAGGGTAATGATTTATAAAGTTAACTATAAAGATTTGATATATTTGTACCTAAGCTATAAATATAAAGCTAAAACATAAACAATGAACTAGGAAACACAAATAATAAATAACTGAAGATTAATAATAATCTCTAAAAGCCAAGAAAAAAAAAGCAGGTAAGCAGATAGAATTTGAGAACAGGAAAGTTAAAAAAAGAAATAGAAGTAATGAACACACACAGGAAAAAATGACTTCTCTGGGAGTTGAATAACTGTAAAACAACAGAGCTTTTTGTTTTATCAAGTGTAAAAAAATTACAGGGATCAAAGCTGGTAAAGACACAGTTTGTATCTACATTCACTGCCAAGTAAATGTATAGTTGTTGCAACTTTTGTGGAAGACATTTGGATCATTTACATCAAGAACTTCTAAAGTATGAAGGTTTTAAACTAGATATTTCTTTTAAGGCTATACTATAAAAATGAGAAAAGATATGTGCACTGAGAAAGTTTTCACAGTGCTGTCCATAACACTGGGGGCAACTGAAATGCTCAGTAAGCAGAATATTCTGAAACAATTTTAAAATGCTTACATAGAGGGCTTGGGGTATAGCTCAATGGTCAGTGATGGTCTACCATGGATGCTGCCCTGGGTTTGACCCCTAGTACTGCAAAAAAAGTAGGCAAAGGGTCTGTAGTGATGTGAAAATTCCTACAGTATATAATAATGTAGAAAGGGCATGATAAAACATTACGAACCTGGTATATATAGTCATGTATTTTGCAGAAAAAGACAGGAAGAAATGAACCTCAGTATTATTTGTATTGAGAACATGGGTGATACTGTTTTAGTCTTCATGTTTTCTACATCTTCCAGCATTTCTACAAGGAGTGTGTGTGTGTTGTTTTGTTTTGTTTTGTTTTTTGGGTAGCAGGAGTCAAACTCAGGACCTCAAGCTTGCCACTAGGCTAAATCAGCTGTATTGTTTTTATAATCAGAAGATGTAATTTATTATAATGAAATACAATTTAAAATTTTGGTGACTTATGAAGATGTGTTACACAGTGAAAAGGCATGACACTGTTAATTAATAACATCTTTGTTCCTCTTGTTAGCTCCAAAGAAGATCGACTGAAGGGACTTTCTTTCTGCCATTTGTGCTGGCCTTGACCAGGAAATGCATATACAGACTTAGTGTGGTTGTACAGGTACCAGATGCCAAGTGTCACAGAAATGCCTACTTTTCACACCATTTTCCTTGGCTTATTGAAAGTTTTGTTGTCTTATTTCTCGATTTTTTTATCCTCTGCTATTAGTGTGTCATTCAAGAATAAAAATGCATTCATTATATATTGCCACCTCCAAAAAAATAAGAATAGCTAATGCTATAAACATTTTACTCTTCTATTTGAAGCATTATTTTATAAAGAAATCTCTTTTGCGAAGTCTCCTGGATTATTAGCATTTTGGGGGGATCAAATTCAAATGAAAGTCCATTTCTTGATTAACTTTGGTTCATCAAAAAATGCTGACCCAAGATTAAGTATTGAAAATGACAATGAGTATTAGATTCTGGTGATTATAATAGTAGGTATTAAGAAAAAAGGATCCCTCTGAAAACCTCAACAGAGACCACTTTAAATAAATTGTTCATAACTGGTGCTTTATCTTTTGTTAATAAAAGTAAGCCTTCTAAGTTAACAGTTTACAGGAAAGAAAGCATTTGGAATAATTGGTTAATGAATTTAATGAAAATTGGCAATGATGTTTAAATTTACTTTTTAGTATAGGGAACAAACGTGAAGGTGCTTGTTCAATATATATTTACTGAAATTCAAAATAATTATGTGATCAGATTTAAGAATTGTATTTTGTGGGGTTTTTAGTCTTGGTACTTTGATTTAAAACATATAGGGTGTTTATTGTTGATCAGCTTGATGAAGTTGGCTCTGCAGTCAGCCAGATTGCAATGTGAGGAATCCAAGACTCGTTATATGGATTGTCGAACACAGTATCAAATAATCACTTAAGAATTCTTGGCATGAATTTTTTTGACTGAGCCATTAAAGAAAATCAAAATAGCCTCTTGTACTTTAGCAGCTCTTTATGATTTTAGCACTTTGCAAAAGATCATTAATGAGTACTCTGAAAATATTTTTGTGAAGCAGAGAAATAAAAGCTCCACTTAAAATTAGAAACTTTGAGGTAGAAGCCTTAGAATGCACTGAGCTGGTGACAAGGTCAGCTTAGACTCCTGAGCCCCAGTGCTCAGCAGGTAGCCCCAAACCTGTGCAAGGGGAATCTCGAGTCATTCTCCTTCATCTTTCTAGTTTGGGGAGTTGATGGTAACAAAGAAAGGTTTCATGCCTTCGAAAGACCAGCAGTGAAATTGTGGTTAGATGATAACATGTTTGTTTCAGTTTCTTTCAAACTTTGAAAATGGGGTAGATTTATGATCTCTCAATGAACAACCCAAAGTACTGTTTTTATTTTGGCCTTGATCATGTGAATGCTTAATCTCTTCCTCCATATATGGAATGCATGGGAGGGTAGTGTCCTCCAACTGACCTTTTCCAAAATCAAGTCCTTAGTCTAAAAGCTGTAACCTAAAACCCAAAATCATTGGCCTTAAAGACATTTCCTTGAGAGAATTAGGCATTCCTTTTTCATTTTCAAGTGCATGTGCCTTGTGCATGCTTTCAGGAAGTGTGGTATCCTTGGCCTCCAGCCTCCCTGAATTTTGGGATATGTGTATAAGCAATAATCTCTCAGTTCTAACTTGATTGCAGCCTGAACCCCATCTCAGCAAAATTAGTTTTCAAATCTAAATTCAATTAAAAACAGATGTTTCCAAACAGACTGAAAATGGCTGTGAAAAAAAACCAAAAAACAATCAGACCCACTACCTTGAGAATTGTTTGAGTTCTCTAGGTATTTTTTTTTTTTTGGTAATGAACAGGAAAGGAGAAATAAGACTTGTATCCAAAGAGTTTGCTCTTCCTTCCTCCCTGACTGAGCGCTCCGAGTGCCTGGGGTCAGTGTCTTTAAGGAGGTGTGTTATGATTTGTTAGGCTGGACTTTTTGGCATGCTCCACTTTCTAATCTAACCCAGGTCAAGACAAATTTGCATTTTGGGCTAGGCAAGTAATAATTCTTATTGCTGAGCCTTCATTTCTACACCCACAGGAAGGAAAGCATAAAAATAACTTGTTATCAAAAAGTAATGGAATATTAAGGATTCCGGCACATAAAGTTTCATTTAGCACATTCTTTAAAACTCCTTCTAAAGCTAGCCTAATGGAAATTCAGGAAACATTACTGAGTTTTGGAAGGTTTTTTCCTCCCATTGAAATCAAAATCCTGTTAAAGAATGTATGATGGGAAGAGGGAAGGGAAGGCTCGCTTGTGGACAGATAGTACCCATGAACTTTAATGCATTGAAATGGATGCATAAGTTCTTCGAAGATGAGAAACATATGTCCAATTATTGTGTGATTCGCCGCTCCTTACAAGTTCAGAGCAGACAGTCCTCATCTCCTTGTCTTAAAATGAGTATGTCTCTTTTCAGAATAATGTTAAACATTAAGTCTGGTCCACCACCATTTTATTTTTAATCTTCTCTTTTATCCCCAGAATCTTGCATTCCTGGTACACTTCATCCTTTTTTTTTTTTTTTGTAGAATAATATCCTTCAGAAATCTTTGATGCATCAGTGAATTAAAAGAAAAAAATGAGATGTAAGTGCTTTCTCTATTTGTCATTTTTAATACGTTTTGAGCCACTTGATTTATGATTAAGCATTTCTTGGGAGAGAAGAATGTTTAAGGTGGTATTTTGAGCTCCATTTAAGGCAATTTAGTTGTCATCAGGACCCCTCACCCCATAACCTTTGTGAGACCTTGCTTCATAAATTGGACCCAAACAATTGGCTTGTGTTTCAAGTAGACAAAGCCTTATGGAAATGATACTTGCTAAGTGTTTTTATTGGACATCTGGGTAAGAGTTAGTTTTTGTCAGGCCAGTCATAGCCCACAGCTAGCCCAACTCTAACACTCACAGTGGCAGTTTCTGCTCTCAGAAAACTCTTTTTAAAAATTCTTTTAAATTGAGAGCAAATGAGATTAATCTAGAGTCACCCACCACCACCCCCAGCTCTCTGCTTTGGTTCCTGACTTAGTGGCTGAGATTACAAATGTTATCTTCATTCTCCCTCACCTTTAGGTCAAGTCTTCATGTTTAATGTCTCTTTGCCCTTCATTTTGGAGCAGCCCACCCGAGTATTAGGCAGGGTCTCTACAGCCCATGTTAAGTCCATGTAATGCCAGAAGGTTGTGGCTTTCTCAAGGGACGGTAGAGCAACCTTAGGTCTTGGAGGTACTAAGTTGAGTTCATCCAGCTTGAATGATAACTGGAATTTCTTCTTCTCAACCAGTCATCTCAGCCCAAGCTAATGGTAGATGCCAGTGGCATGGAGCCGCCTCATTGTCTGTGTGGCCCAAGATGAGAGAGATGGGAAAGGTTAGTACAATCTGACTATATTTCTTAGTAGCAAAACCTAGCCTTTGTTTTAAATAGATAAAAACAAGGAAGTATTGCCTTTTGGGTGATTTCCAGATTTAAAAAATGGAGGTGCTCTGTGTATTTTTCATTACTTGGATGATTATATAGCATTTCATATTTGAGAAACATACTGGTGCCAGAAACCTAATTCTAGAAGTTCTTGGGCCAGAGGCAAAGCATCTCTTGGATGATAAATACAGGGACAAGGTCAAGAGGTGACTTAGCCCAATATAAATAAAAAGAAGTAGTGTTTAAAATTTTTAAATATTAAAAAAGTTAAATATGTGTTAAGAGGGGAAGATAATTTACTCAGAGCATTCAAGAGATGAAATTTGTTTCCTTTACAAACTGAGAAAAATATCCATTTGTCAGAAGATAATGGATTCACCTGTGATCCAGGGAGCTGGCAAGAATAACACATAATGCCAGCATGTAATATCCTCTCTCTTTCTATTACTGTTCTCCTAAAAATTTTGTGGCATTTAAATGTGAGGATTTAAAGTTCAGTCTATATAGTTAATGCCTTTTAATGACACTAGAGTGTTTTGTTTTGAACTTGTAATAGATTGAACACAGGGCTTCACACTGAGCTATTTTCCCAGCCCTTTTATTTATTTATTTTTATTTCGAGATAGATTCTTCCTAAATTACCTAGGCTGGGCTAGAATATGTAACCCTTCTGCCTCAGCTCCACAGAGCGCTAGAATTAAGGGAAGTGTTCATACTCACGAGCCCTCATTTCCTTGGGGTGTGGCTTCAGAGCTGAGGTGCAAATGTCATCCCAGCATACTGAGGATAAGCAGCGTTTCTAGACTATTTTCCAGTTGACAAGCAGTTTCACACAGGGCATGTGAAACTGCTGTTTTTGTTTTGTTGTTGAAGAAAGGCACTCGCTAAATTCAAAGACAGTACAGTGGTTTTTCCTTTAGCAAGTCACTACTTTGGTAGGAACTAATGTAGGAGCTACTATCACAAAGCCAGACACCGGGTAATGCTACCAGAGCCAGCTTTTGCCTTCCTGTGCCTCAGTCTGCTTGTCAGTAATGGGAGGAACTGAATCCGACCCTTAGTAACTTTTACACCTTTAGAATTGTCTGTACTCTGCGTTCTATTCAAGAGTTTTTGATGAGTTTTGTTTTGTTTCATTGTTTTATTTTAGTTCTTTGGGGTGTAAAAAAAATCAAGGAGCAAGATGAGGCCAGGAGAAAGAAACAGGAGAGAGAACTTGGACAAGAATGAAAGGAAATGAGCTTATAGATAAGTAATGGGGTGAGAGAATTGTGGGAGGTAAATTAATTTCCTGAATCTCAGATTTAATATGAGGGGGAAGTGGCTGCTGATTTGCAACGTAATTCTGCAAATAGTGCCAAAGTTAATAATCCCTGTAACTTTTCCTTAAGAATAGCCCACCAAGTGACTCCACAGTTCATACTGTGGTGCAGGCAGGGACCCTGATGACCTAGTTTGGGGGTGCAAGAAGGAGCACCCTTCATGTTGATCAAGAGATTGTGGCCTCTGCTCATGATGTGGTGAATGAGGGGCGTGGCGGGGTGGATGCTCTTTAGGGTGAAGGGATGATTTCATGGCTCTTCTCCCTGTAGCACATTTGTTCTAAAACATTCTGCCCCAACCATGTGCACTGACAGCAAAATAATTAGCAAGCTTCCCACCAAGGTGTTTTCACCGGATGGCATCACAGTTGGCCTGAAAATCTGTGAAAATTATTCTAACTTTATATGTAGTCAGCAGTGGTTGTGTGTGTGTGTGTGTGTGTATTACTAAGGGTTAAACTACTTACATTTCAGGGTATTTTTATTTTTTATTTAGAGACAGGGTCTGCTAAGTTGTCATGAGCTTGAACCTTTAGTCTTTCTTGGTAAGTTTCAGGTTGGGCTTGAAATTGAAGTCTTTTAGCCTCAGCCTCCCAGAATGCTGAGATTACCAACCTATGACAACACTTTACTTTCCTTAGCATTCTTTCTCTCTGTCTCTCTCTACCTCCCTGTCTTTGTCTGTCTCTGTCTCTTTCTCTCTCTCTTCCTCTCTCTCTAAAATCTCTTGTTCTCTCTCTCCCTCTCTCTCTAAAATAACAAATACAAAATAGCAAACTGTATGTGACACTCATATTTCTTAAAGCATACAGGGATTGGGAGGTTTGTCCATCCTTCCACTGTGAGTCATTGTAAAATATCTCGTTTCCTAGGGGGCTGTGCATAATATGTTGATAAATTGTGGGCTGAACTGGTTCTGTAAAGGCTGCAAAAAAGCATTTGCAAGTATTATTGTCTGGAGCAGAGAGTGCAGGCCCCCAGCAAATGCTGGATGAAGTGCCTCAGAGGGCTCTGACCTTTGCAGAGGGGGTGGCCAGGTGAATTCCTATGCTCACTTATTCTCTCAGCCAGTGAAACTTGTGTCTGCAACACAAACTGGCAGTCACTGTCCACATAGGGTGTCTCTTTACCACAGTGTCTCCAAGGTGGGTGCCCTGAACTCTTATTTGAAAAGAAAGACTGTCATTTCTCTAGTGTTAGGTCTATTAGCTGCTGCCCAGATCCATGTAAATCCTGAAGGCAACTCTCATGCCTTCTTTATTTATGAAAATCATACCCAAGTCCAATTCTTCATTGGCGCAGAAGTTTTTTAAGTAGGGTCCTTCTTAGGTTATGCCAGAGAAATGAGTGGAAGGATCATTAATTAGAAAAGTGGAATTTCATTAAAACTCTTAACTGTAAATTTTTTAGCTTAACATATGAGATCATGTATTCATTCAGGAATCAGTTCATATAGGAAAGCACGAGTTTTTTCTTTTGATCAAGGTCTGATATTGGAACTGTTTTTCCTAAACCACATTTCTTAGACATCATCTACAATTTCCAGTTTTTGGATTTTAAAGTTATGGTTTCATTAGCATAAAGCAAGAAGGAATTTAAAGACTCTCATAAAGTAATCTGAGAATAGATCCCCCCAGACTGTAATTATTGTTTTTCTCTGACTTTTACAGTTGTTTTCAGTCACACATAATTCAACAGTACTTTCAGCAGTTCCCTTTTGTTATACCTGTGCAAAATGCCCGTCTTCATTTTCACAGAAAAGTAGAACCGGACATGGCGGCACATACCCATAATTCCTGCAACTGAGAGATCAAGGCAGGAGGATGCAGGGCTCAAGGTCACCTCAAGCTATATAGTAAGACTTATTATGCATTGTGCAAAGTGATAATCATTCAACAAGGAAAAATGATAGAAGTACAATCATTGCTGAGCATTACACGTGACGGAGATGATCAGCAAGAGGAGGAGAGGTTGCTTCGGGACAAAATGACAAGGCTGAAACAAGTTGCTATGGGCTGAATTATGTTCCCCCCAAAATTCATGTGCTAAAGTTCTAAACCCCAGATCTGAGCATGCAGCTATACTTGGAGACAAGGTTTCCACACAGGTAGTTAAAGTCATTTGGTTGGGAACTAGCCCGATATGACTGGCCTTCTCCTAAAAGAGGAAATTTGGACACAGGCATGGACAGAGAGAAGATGCAGGGAGACACAAGAAGAAGATGGCCATCTATAAGCCAAAGTAAGGCACCAGAGAAAGGTTTTTCTTTCATAGTCCTTAGAAGGAATCAACCCTGATGACTGACACATTGATTTTGAGCTTCTGACTTCCAGTACTATTAAAAGAAAAAAAATCCATTGTTTAAGCCAACTAGTCTGCAGTACTTCGTTACAGCATCCTTCAGAAATAAATACAGAGGCTGAAAGGAAGAGGAAGTTTTCGATGTGGAGTTTAAAGGATAGTTAGTCTATCAATGCGCAATAATAATAGGCAGAGAATTTCAGGCGCATGGAGGAATAAGACTAGAGGCTGAAAAGAGGGCAAGAATTAGATACAGTGAACAGACTGGCTATAGAGTGAGCAAATACAGGGAAATTGTAGAAACTTCGGCTAGTAGAGATAGTCAGATCATCTCTGGGCAATGGGGACAAGCTGAAGGCTTTGGAGTACTGATGTGACCAAAGCAGAATTTTGGGGACGTTATTTTGTACAGAAAAGGCTGTTAGATACAGTAGCTCCTTCTTCTATAGTGTATCTGAGGGATACATTCCAAGATGCCAAAGTGTGACTGAAACTGTGCATTGTACTTATACATTCCTATGATGAATTTTAATTTATAAATTAGACCCAATAAAAGATTGACAATGATAATAACAGCAAAATAGAGCAAGTATAACAATGCATGCTAATACAATTATTTAACCTTTAAGAATTGTTTTTTCTGGGATTTTTCCATTTAATCTTGTTTGGCCACCAGTAATAAACAGAAGAAAGGCAAATGGCAGATGAGGGGGTGCTGCTGTCCATGCTGAAGTCCTTGTGGCCATAAGCAGGGTAAAGGCTTGGACACAGCAGGGACTCAGAGCTGAGGACATGAGAAAGCACTACTGCCTTACTAACCTGCACCCCTCTCTCTCCTCAAAGATCACCAGGCTACCTAACATTATTTGCTCCTTGGTCCAGCACAGAATGGACATTACAGGCTGCAGAACCCAGAGACTGTACTTGGCTCTAGGCTCATGATGAAAGCCCCAGCCAAGCCATGAACAGGCACCTAGGTTTTCGTTATTTGTGGGACTTATTTGACATCTCACCTGGGAGTGTTGGAGCTGAGCATGTTTCATCTTGACTGCAAGATAGCAACTTGAAAGCTAATCAGATTTTTGATGCTTAATAAGTTCTTTTGAATATATGCAATAATGACTATTCCATAGTTTTTGTTAAGACTTGTAGCTTGTTGCATTACAAGAGGTTTCCCAGACATCCAGGTTGACCACAACTGTTCCAGAGTCTTGTGATATTTTAAAAATGACTTTCCAGAAATGGTTCAATCAAAATCAAGCTTCTATCCAGAGACATTTTAACTCAGTAAACCTGGGATAAAGTTTGGATATATCTATTTATAAGTGGTTCTGTAGATGATTGGAACATACAGCTAGGGGTGGAAAATCCTTTTCCCTTTAATATCCTAACTCTAAACAGCTAATCAGTAAAACAGAGCCACCTGAATAAAAGGCACTCTGCTTACCAAAACAAATCTCTGTCCAAAACCATCCCTAATGAAACCCAAAGGAGTCAAAATACGAAAGTACTTATAAAAATGTAGCAGATGGGAATACTGTCCATAAATTTAGGTATGTGGGAAATGGAATTTTATTTTTCTGTAATTCAATTTCTATTTCATGCTCTCCATCCCATTAGGTGGCAAAATATTACCCAATAGAGAGGATTTTCTACCTCTTTCCCAGAGTTGCAGTGAGATATCAGAAATTTATGTATTTTGTGGTGCTGGAGATTGAACTCAGGAACTCATGCATGCTAGGAAAATGGTCTACATTCCCAACCCAGTTATTGAAAATGAAAATCTTGGTAAGGCATGGGGGCGGGAGTAACGGAGTTGTCCATCTGATCTTTGAGTTTTCATTTCTCCTGATGGTATCTCCTGAAATGTCTTCCTCATTCCTGTCTAACCTTTATTGCCATGTTGTGTCTCACACCCCACTGCAAGGCTTTTTGAGGTTTCCACTCATTTCCATGCATCTCTTTGCCATGAAGGGATGAGTCTGACACCTGCACCCTACACTGGGCAGGGATAAACTATAAGATTGCCTCTGGCAAATATATATTGCTACAAAAGGCAGCCATTTCTACTCCTGTAAAATGTGACCATTCCTCAGGGTCTTTCCATAAGGAAGGGATGGATTTCTTCCATTATGAGATCCCTAAACCTCTGTGCTTCCTGTTGCAGCCCCCCTTGCCAAGGCCGTGCCATCTACTGACTGACTCCTTTCCTGCACTGCCTCTGCTGAAGAGAATCTATCCTAACCTCTGCAGAAGAAACTTTGCACTAACACAATCATGCATTCTCTCAAATTTTGGGGTTTTTTTTATGAATAAGTGTACTTTTAGTTTTCCCTTAAGGCCAGACACTTGAACGGATCATAGAAGATGCTTGTGTTTCGGTTCTAGGAGCCCTCATTTGTTCCCAGAGGCAATAATGCATTCAGTTGCAAGCCTCAGGTGATGCTGAGGTGTAATGGAAATAGACAGTTAGAACACCTCCAAATTTATTTGATTTAGCCTTGGCTGGAATTGTGACCAGTCAAAGGATCACAAGCTTTGGTGGTCAGTTTAATGAAGAACAAGAGACTATTGGCACAAGGGTTGGTAAATATAAAGTACTGACTTAGCCAGAATGTTTTCTAATAGTTGGAAAATATAAAATGTTTACCTTAAAGACATGAAAAATGTAAACAGTAACGTTGGATTGAAGCCCTTCCTCCTCCACCCATGTGTATTTTTATTCTGTATTTTGTTAAGTTATTGCTTGACTAGTTTGCTATATTTTCCTTGGAAAAACTGGCTTTAAACTTTTATTGTTACCTTCTACAGACTATCACCTTAAACTCAGAGACATGCTTGCTTGGAATGGGAAATTGCATTTACTCACTAGAAGTTTGTGAAAGGAAATTGAATTTGATAGAATGTTTATTGCTGGAAATCAAGTTCACTCACCTAAACTTGCAATGTACACACCAGCTCTGTGGCCTCTCTAACTTCGTTCTGTTACTTTACTCTTATATAAGGGCCTTGACTTCATTTAGTTAAAAAGCATCAAGCCAGTTACTTAGTTTTTTCCCTATAAGTCTGTCAGAAAACCCTAAGAATCTAGCAGAAGTAGTTTTTAAAAAGCAATATAAATTTAAGCTTTCTCCACTAGTGAAAAAAAGAAATATCAAGAAAAAATGGTGATAAATTTTTCCCACTGCTGTTCTCCAAAAAACTCTAAATGCCTTTCTAATATGTTTTAGTAGCAAATATACAATATCAGAATGGTGTCACTGAGGGAGACATAAAGCAATCAGAGAAAATCTAGGGAATTAGATTTTTAAGTACTTGAAAATACAGTGTAAGCTATGAATTACTCTTTCAGGGAGCATGTTTATGTGCCTAGTTATGTCTTGGTATTCAGGGTCCAGCTACCACAGAATAAATTGGGAAAATTCATTCCCATAAATACTCTGGTTATTGTCCATTCCACTATAATTCTCATGAGTTTCTGATACTTTATTAATTTGTCAAAGTGTCTTAAAAATGAATTAATAGATTCTCTCAGGAGTCTGGGTGGAGGAAGACTTTCACCTTGTATTTTTAAAAGTATGGATGGAAAAATGGCAGCTCTTGGTACAGAGGTGTTAAAGTGGTTGGCGGGCCCCCATTACCAAGGCTGTCTTTAGAGCAAATGCTCTACCCTAGACACTTCAAAGCATGACCTGTAATGGTCTGCTAGAAGAATGCTATGGAAAGCTCACTCTGTGCCTGTGTATTTTTGAGTAGAGGGGTATTAGTCCTCTCTATAGGGGACACACTTGCTTATTCACAAACGGATGCTTTCCTCTGAGTAGCTGGTGTAATTTGGGCATATAGGTGGTCAAAGAGAGAAGCAAAACAGGCTTCCTACTCATTCTCCTTCCTTTATGGCACATTTCCACCACGTCGCGTGTGTCGGAGACTGCAGAGGGTGGAGACATGTCTGTGCTGAGTCTCAAGGAAAAGACAATTCTACTTTAGCATTTTTCTTTTCATTACCCATCATTGCCCCAGAATCTCTCTGTCCTAACTCTGAACAGGCAAGTTTAAAATTCATAGCTTACACTATATTTTCAGGTGCTTAAAAATTATGGGAAGAATAAAAGTAACTAACATTTTCCTTTTTTCATTGTGCAGGAGCTGAGAGTTAGGTAGTTAGGCTTAATGTTTGCAGAGGTAGGAAAAGGGCTACACATATGTATCTGCATCTATGCACTGGTTTTTGCTTATTAAAAACTTTTAAATTTTGAAAGTAAAACTAAGTTAACATTCACAATTTAAAATGATTTCCCTAAATATTGAATTTCACATTTTTAACACAAGAAAGTGAACTCCACAATGATTAGTTTTTCTTTTCTTTTATCCTTTAGTGTGAAAGGTAAGTAAAAAATGTGGTTGAGATTTAAAGTTTTCTTTTTTGACATGCTGTATCTACAACACATTTTTATTCATGAGGAAAGAATTTAGGCTCATAATTACCATCAGATATGTTTCATTTATTATAATTCAATTTACTTTTAATAATCAAAAAGTTTCTATTAGCAACAAGTTGACTACCATAAATAGTTGAAATATGGTTAATAACTAAGTGGTCTGATATAGCTGTACTTTCCTTGCTTCAAGTATACTTTTTAAGAGGTTAAAGGTATGGGTGCCAAAAAGGTCACAAAAGGATGAGACAGTTTAGGCTTTAGTTCATCAAATTTTCAAGGAATATTGGCAAGATTTTGCAAAGCAGTACCAACCTCAGCTATTCAGAACTCCTACCACCAGGGGAAAGGTTGAATTGTGGCTTCTATTTGTCCCATATTCCTTCAGATAAGTGCAGCTGGCATATCAGGACACTACATTTACTTATAGCATATCACTAGAAATATTTCTAAACAGATATTTGCTTTGTAAGTCACTTCTAAGGTTTATCTTGACTTAACATTTGCAGTATTATTAGGCTGATATATGAATATATGTGTTCATAACATAACTTTTTAATTTTTATGTGAGTTAGGTAAAGCAGTAAAAGTCATGGAAGTTTCTGGTGTATTCTACACCAAAATGTGTAGAATTGAAAGAAAACTTTCTGATTTTTGATAGTGTGGTAGATATAAAATGCTTAGCATTTTGCTTGGCACATTGTGGGCTCTTGTGAATATTAGCCATTATCCTGATAGACCATAGGAGCTCCTGTTTTTCAGAGGTTTGTATCTGTCTCTTGAGAAGAAGGTGCACTTTGCAGATAATATGTCACATAATCTGGAAAGGTGACATTAAAAGGAATGAGTCAATCTCCCCATTGTATAGCCATGGGTATTGAAGCCCCAGGAAGTTAAATGACTTAGACAAAGTCATACAGCTAAGGTAGAAACGTTGGGACTGATCCTCTGACTTTGCTGTGATTTTCATCAGCTCAGGGCCAGATTTTTTTCAGACAGGTAGAGACAGCAGGTGCCTCCAAGCGGCTTCTCAGCCTGCAGTTCTTACCACTTTGCAAACATCAAGGTTGTGCAAGATTGCATTATATGACTTCAACTAAGCGTGAAAGACACAGAGAAAGCTCTACTCCCATCTGGTACTCAAAACTAAAGCTTGAGTTAAAGTACAGTCCTCTGGAATGACTTCAGTGTGGGGAAATGTTTAAAGTACACTATTATACATTTAGGATAGGAACACTTTGTTAATGTAGATCAACTGCCAAATGGCTATTTTACTTATAAATGCAATAAAATCAAATATAAATTGTCATGAAATAACACAAGGTAATGTTCTCTTGTCCCATTTACTTTACTTCCTGGAAATATGAGTGACAGAGATTTTTACGTTTAGCATTCCTTTTGGAAAAGAAATTACCCAGCACCTCTTATGAAAAAAACTATTTTCCCCAGTTGTCAAGAGATCTTCTCTAGATTATACCCTGAAGTTGCTTTTGCTTCCATTTTATTCCCACTGTGGCTCACACTGACAAACATAAATCTCTTAAATTCTAGATACTTTGTATTTTTAGACCAGCAACTCTTCAGAAATTGTTTAACATCAAGGGAAATTAAAATGTAATATTGTCTTCACTATTTTGTCTTGGAATTTAGAGTTTTTCATTTGAAGATAGGAGATTAGTTCTAATATTATTCTCCATTTGGGCAATTTTAAACAGAGAGAGTTTGTAGATGACCAGCAAAGTATTGCTCTGACTGATGGCTCAGAGATCAGCAGTACTTTCAAAAAATTTAGGTCTAGCAGCAAGTTCAGAGAGCTTTGCTCATTGCATGATTGAAAGAATGCAGCAAGAGAGGTTTTTGAGTGTTTTGAACTTTTATTTACTCTCATTTTGCAATTTGAATTATGTGCAAAGTGGTTTGAAATTATTTACCTTAGATTTTAGATGAAATTTGTGGAAAAGGGAAAGTAAGTTTACTTTGGTTCACTAAACTTTAAATGCCATCATTTAGTATATAATACGGTTCGGATTATGAAGTCATACATGACAAATGAATTCCCCAGTGGAATTTCTTTTAAAAAAATGGATAAAACCTTCCAGGAGTCCACTAATGCTCATCTGATTGGTGCTCTGTGATGATTTAGAGAGCAAGTTACCAAGTCTTCTGTTAATTTTATTTCATTTCACAAACTGTTGACAGATTAAATTCATGCTTCCTATTTGTTTTTTTTTTTTTGTCTTTTAAAACTTTGGTAACAATGTAAACTCAATAAAATCAGAAAAACTGGCAGAAGAAACTTGGGATTTTATATTATTTTATAGTTTAAGACCATGTCCAAGATTTCCTAGACTTTATCAGATTCCAGTTTCTGCCACCTATACTATGCTTGGGAAGTGTCTTTATTTCAGAAATGACTGTTGGATTTCTTTTGAATTTGAGTACTATGAATCTTTCCAATCAGCTGTTTTGAAGCTGCAAATATTAAAAGGCTTTCATATCAAGAGGAAAGGGAAACTCAATGTTTCTTTTAAGCTTTATTTTGTTGCTGTTGTTATTGTTTTTGTTAGAAGCAGCTACAAATGGATTGCTTCTTATTCTAACTTTCCATTTCCTAAGAGTTAATGTGAAATGTTTATAAAAGTTTGCTGATCATTTTCCAATCCAGATTGCTGATTAAGAAGCTTCTCAATTTATATACAACTTTTGGATCCATAAAACAAAAACTATGAACAGTTCTGAGAAAAATGACAGAATCAATACCATTAAAATAGGTCTAGCTTGAGTAGACACAAAATTTTCCAAACAGTCTACCATTGCAGTACAAAATAGATATGGTCTTAATTATCAATTCAGATACTTACCAAGGACCTATCATTCACAAGAGACTGGGAGGACTTGAGAATATGATTTGCCATTGCTTCTGGGCATCTCAAAGTGGGACCTAAAAATGAGAAACCTGCAACTAACCTTTACTGAAAATGCAGGTTCAAGATCTGCACCCAGATTTGTGGTTCAGGACACCTTGGGTGAAGCCCAGGAACTTGCATTTAGCAATACCCATGAGCATAGTCAATTTTAGAATGATCAAATTCAGAGTTCACCTATTTTAGATGGAGAAATAAGAATTCTGTAAAACCAAGCAAACAAGTGTGGCTATTATAAAGTTGACAGAAGCTGCTTATGACAGAATCATTCGAGACAAGCAGGAGAATGACTCCACACAAATTCCCCCTGGGAACACTGAAAAGTGAGACTTTGCCCAGAGTGTGAGCACACTGTCACATAGTCGGTATTAAGCAGTGTCTGGGAAAGTTCTGTAGCCCAGGAGGAAAGTTGGTTTGCAAAACCGCAGCCAGCCAGAGTACCTGCACTAACTTTGATCCACATGGTTCTCCTTCCGTCAGCGATACTGTCAGCCTTTACCTCCGGGCTAAAGTTTCACACAACCAAACTCTTCCCGTTCCCAGCCAGAATCATGGCAATAAGAAAGTGGGAAAATTGGAAAGGAAAATAACTGACTGTATGTAATTTAGGCGCAGAGGTAGAATAGTACAAATGAAGAGAAATCCGATTTCTGTCTTTTTTTCTCCCCTCTCCCTCACCTTTCTCTTCTCTCCAACACTTTGCTCTATCACTGAACTACATCCCCCGCCCTGGAACCCAGTTGCTTCACCCAGTAGTAGTTGTGTGATCCAGTAATTTTTCAAGGTCTCGGGGCCTTCACATCTTTCAAATGAAGAGATTCTGGATGATTCCTCCACAGCATTTCAGCTCTGAGACTGATTTGGTTCAGGCTGGCATTATCTTCTCTAACTGCACGGTGGTTTAGAAAACAAAGTCTCCTTGTTACTGTCAAGTCTGCCCAGCAGTCTAGTCAGGAATTAAACTGTCTTTAGTTAAGAGAAGAAACTTAGAATCAGCCCCAGCACCTGCACTGTTACCAGGAGTTCACTTGTCCCAGCCCAGGTTCTCCATTACTGAAATTGGGATGATACCAATTTCACAGTGCTGTTGAAAGTTTTATGTAAAACTTGCAAGATGCCAGCTGTATGTCACACATACAGGAAAGGCTGAGTGACAGTAGTAATGCATGTGTGTGATATGTGCGTGCGTGTGTGTGTGTGTGTGGTGCTAGGGATTCATCCCATGACCTCACTTATGCTAGACACATACTCTATGATAGAGATATCTCCTAGCTCACTGTTTGTTTGTTTTTTTTTTTAAAGCATAGAATCAGATTTTCAAGACTACAGATGCTTGGTTCTTTCAAGTAATGCCACTTAATGGATTTTCTTGACCTTTGCAAATTATCCTTTACAAATTTCCTTTTTGTTTTGTTCCTCCTTACATCCGAGGATGCATCCAAGGGAAGGACCACTGCACAGCCAATGATGACTGTGCCCACCATGTGTGGCTAAAATGTAAGCCTACAGCAGCTCTTCATTTGCTGTTGCTACTTAAGATGGTCCCTCAGATGTCATCTCCCAATCAGCAAGCTCCTTGTAATTAGTATTTTACTACTGCCTTGTCTCTTGACTAGTTGACGACTATTGTGTGGCGAGCAGACAGGCTTTGCCTGGTAACACATTATGAATTTCTATCCTCTATCTCAGAAGACTGTTCTCCAAAGGATCCCTTTTTATGTCACTTGTGTATCAGAATTTAATGTCTAATCCATCACAGTGACATATCCAGAGGGGATCATTTTTAAACATCCCCTCCTCCACAGGAGGAAATGATATTCCAAAATTAACATATAATAATAAGTAATAATCATGGTCTTCTCCACTTGTTCTTCAGTTTAAAAACAAATACCAATTTAAAAACAAGAGTAAATTTCAACGTTAAAGTTTCCCAATGTTAGTATTTTTGGGAAAAATACTTGGAAATTTGTATTTGAGAGACAAAAATATACTTTGAAGTTCAAGATTTCATGGTTTTAAATTTGAAACAAAACCTCAAGTGATGACACAGAAATGAGAATTGACGCAACTCAAATCTCTGTGTCCTTGTTCTTACAGTCACTGAGCTACAGTTGTTTATTTTGCATCTTTGCCTTAAACGCGGAAAGAGATGGTGTTACAGAGGCCTGAGACCAAACCCTCAGGGCAAACTTCAGCTCCAACACCTTGGAGCCTCTCTAACTTGCTCTTCAACAAACTTCCATGGCTGAGTTGGTGTGTTTTGGGGGTACAGTGTGGGGAGGTCTCCGGAATAACTGGGAATTTTCAAATTAACTTCCTTAAAGAATACAGTATATATTAAAGGGCAGGTAATAAAGTTACCCAGGGTAACACAAATTTCACATTACATACACTGTTAAAATTCACTAGCAACCACCACAATTCTCTAGATAATTCTGGGCAAAAAGATTTTTGAGGGAAATAATTTGACCACTGATACTGTTTAAAATTATTGATGACAAGAAGCAACCTGACATTTAGTCAGGTCTATCAATATTTTTAAATTCATGACAGACATGGCACTATTGCCTGTAGCTGGCACATCCTCCCTCTGTCCTACCCAGGCCACACTACTCAATTAAGTATTTCCAAGGTCCTCTGAATCCCTGGCACTTGGTGAGCCTTTCCCACACAGTGGGTCCCTAATAGCTGATGGTTAAAATATGAATATCAGTAATGCAACATTTTCTCATGGTCTTTATTTTAGAAATCCCCAGGGACAAAGATAATGATCTTCGTTTTACAGTCAATTGTTGAGATATTATATCACATGTCCAAGTTCACCCATCTTTGAGTGAGCTGGGGTTTGAACCCAGGTCTGCTCCTGTACCTTCAGGATGGGCCACGTACACACCTCCTCATTTGGGCCATGATGTGCGGACACCTCTGACTATTGTCTTTAAAATTTATGATGCATAATTAAAGAAGTATCCTTTGTGAGTATTATTGAAGCTTGTTTTCATCCTAAATGCAAGTTAGAAAAAATATTTGGCACCGGTGACTGTCACATTCATTAGGAGCCTTAAACCCATCTGCAGCTCTATTGATATTCATCAGCCCTGCTAAATCATTTACACCATCAGGAAATTAGTCTAGAATGACACTCCCTTTCAGAGAAAGGAACCAGGAAAATCCAGAGAGGCAAGAAGCTGAGCCCTGATGGGAAACAAATAATAGCGGGTAACTGCTCCAGGCCCCGCTGCCAGGGGGACAGGGGAGCCGCTGTCATCCATAGGTTGGAGAAATAAAAACCCGGCCGCCGTGGGGTTTTCATTCATATGGCAGCACAATCCAGCGTTGGCAAGTCACTGAGCCTGCACAGCCAACCATCTGTTTCAAAGCCTCCTGCATTTTCCCATTCATGTAGCCATTTAATCTGCCCTTGGCAGCTCTGAAAATAAAATTTCGGGGGCTCGCTGAGAAATTCGTGTCTCCGAGAAGCCCTCACTGAGATAAACTCTCCCAGGCCACAGCGGGAAGAGGTACAAAGGCCTTCCCGGCCCGTGGCTCTTTTCTAATCAGAAATTATCCCCCGCATCATCACCAGGGGGCGCCAGCACAGAAGCCCGTTGGCCAGCGGAGCCCCAGAGGTGCTGGGGACTCAGGATTCTGATTTAGCTTTCTGTGTTGCTGGGGACTCAGGATTCTAATTTAGCTTTCTGTGTTGCTGTGGCGATAAGGACCCGGGGGAAGCCTGGGTCTTTTCTTGCCTTGGGGAGCAATGGCACTGATCTGGGGAAATGCAATGGAACCGTTGAGTTTCATGACCTCATCCTCTATTTAAGGGCTTAGGAGTTAAGGGAACATCAGGAAATGTATTTTTCAGTGTTCACTTATCAACCCAAGGTCTCTGAAATGAAAGCTTTACTAATGAAAGCTTTTTTAAAAATTTAAGACTTCTGTACTCCCTCAGTCACCATGAAATTTCCTTACAGCAAAGCTCAAACACCTGTTCATTAGATGATTTGATCTTTTATAAATTTTCTGAAGTCAGGGGTTCTAGACTTCAAGTGATCTACGTACTGTTTTAAAAAAAACATGTAGCTGTGTCTGAGCTGAATTCTGGGCCACTGTGCTAGAAAAATAAATAATCTAGGTGATTCTAATGATCTTAGATTTCAGTGCAGCCACTTGGAAACGACTGCCATGGCCCATTTCACCTGCCTGTGCGGGGGTCTCTCCATGAGAGCCTCATGATGCTGAATAAAAGACACACTTGGTTCATCTAAAGGCTTTCACCCTTCAACTTGTATTTCCCAGACTTGCCTGGTTGTACAAATAATCTGGGCATTGGTCCTCCAACTGAGCTGCACTTCAGCCCCTAGAGCTCTTTCCGGAGCCCCAGGTCTGAGTGCCATCTGCAGTGACTCTCATCTAATCAGACTTGTGCCACCTGGGCAAAGAAATGCCATCAGCCAGTGTCTGTAGGGAAGAACCAGGTGCCTGAATTTTTAACATGCACTGCAACCTGGTCCTTATGATCTGGCAAGTCTGCGAATCAAAATACCTTCCCACCTCTGTGCCCTAAGGGACTGCTGTCCTTTCCTGTCCCTACGGCAGAAGGGGAGCAGCCATTGAGCTGGAGCTGTGGCTGCAGAGCCTGGAGCTGGTCTGAGGCCAAAGCCGGGCTCCCTGCCTACCTCTGCCACCATTTACACATGTGGATGTTTATAAATCAATTCTGATCTGTGGTTCGTATTCAGGAAGTGTTCTGACTGCTTAGCCATGTAATGATGGAGTGGAGGAAAGGTCTAATTTTGGAGCGATGGTGGTTTGGGCAGCTCTGTGTTCCTTGTGAGTCTGAATTTCCTAAATGTAGCTGTTCCACCACTCTGGCAGCTGCTCACCACAATCAGGCAGGCAGTCCAAAGCACTCTATCCATCACAGCAAACTACCGGTGGGATCCACTCAGAACAAGCCTGGCAGTCTTTGCAGGACCTTCTTGATTACCAAGACAAAGGCAAGGTAGAGATCTGAGCTTACCGAAGAATGGCTGTTAACTCAATGAGGAAAGCTCTCCTGATACCTGCCTGCATGGTTTACAGTCTCCAGAGGAGGCAGCGTGTGTGAAAGCTGTTAGCACACAGAGGCATTATCCAAGATGTCAGTTCTTACCATCTGCACATTACTGCTATGATAAAGTCAGGGAAGAGAATTGACATTTGTCATTATTAGATTATTAGATGCAATACACAGCACTAGGCCCTAATATACATTAGTTTGTGTAATCTACTCAATAGCCCCACCAGACATTATTAGTCTTATTTTATAAATGAGGAAATGGAGATTTAGTTTGTCCAGAATCATACAGAGAAGTAAAGGCAGAGAGAAACTTGGTTGACGATGCCTACAGTCCCAAAGCCTTGCTCTTCCTGGTATCTTGAGCTGGTTGAAACCTCAGACTCTAGAATCTCTTTCCTCAGAGGTCAGTTCCCAGAGGTTCCAGGGAAACCAGGCAGAGAGGTGAGCTTTGCCAGACCAGCAGCTGTGGCTCGTGCAGGCTGCAGGCTGCTTCTCCACCAGAACAGGACAGGAGCAGACTCTGCCCCTGCCATGAGCACAGAACTCTGGCTCTTCAGCTCTGCAGCTTGTGGCTTGGTAGATTAGATTGTCAGCTCTAAGCTCTCACCCCAGGGTGTCTCCCTGCTTGGAAGGGGTTTGAATTTTACAACTCTGGAGTCTTTACACATCTCAGACCACTGTGTGGGAAGACTCCTATTAGCATCCTTGTGCTCCTGGTTGTAAATCTTCTCTGATTTTACCTTTGGTGACTTGTCGAGTGCTAAGGTGGCTGTAGAGCCTGCAGTAAGAGAAGGGATATTCAGCACTGGCCTAGGTGGGGATTCCTAAAAGATGATCGTTAGTCATATATCTGGACACAAAGGAGCATGGAGACAAGGGCCAGAGGCAGATGGAGAAGGGAAGAGGGACAAGCCCAGAAGGGGAGCTGCGGGCAGTCAACACCTTGGACATCTGGTCTCAGCCTCACCTTGGATCTCAAGGAAACTGTGGAGAATAGAACACACATCTCCTATTTATCTCCTGTCCCCACTGAAGATGAGAAAACTGAGGTGTTTGTCCCTGAGCTTTGATTGAGGGCTGCTCCTAGAAGGAGATGAAACAGTTCCCTGGGTGATCAGGGCCCCAAGGGCTGATAGGACTTGAGGAAGCCCTCAGGTTATTGGAATCGTCTAACACCCTCCTACACACACTAATAGCCCACCTGTGGGCAGGGTCTGACTCTTCTCAAGACTTGTACCACTCAGTGGCTCCTTGACACTGGCTTCAGGGCACCTAATGTGCTGTCTACATGGTGTGGAAACTGGGCTCAGGGAGACGACACAAGGCTGGGCTAGGGCGTCCGCTGAGCGGAAGGAGCACAGGCAGTGGCAGATCACACCACAAGCTCTACAGGGCGATTTGAGAGGCGCAGAACCTCACTTCATCCCTGCAGTTGACAGACAGAATGTGAGATGGCCAACTAAATTGTAGATGAGCAACAAATAATATTTTAGGTTATGGGAATAGCCATGGAATTGTTTGTTGTTCACCTGTGCAGATTTAATGGGGTCTCTTGCATTTTTATTTGCTAAGCGTGGCAGTGCTCCCTAAGCATCTCCTCTGAGTGCCAGTGGGTGGCACAGAGGGCTCTGGCCTCCAGCACACTAATGTCTCTAACACAAAGCAGAGAATTTCCACCTACGATGTAGCAGGTTCTTCCTACTGATTGTGTCATATTCAGCATCATTCTTGTCAGCACTTGACCAAAGCAAGTCACCAGGTACTGCTGTGTCCCAGATGGACCAATGAGCAGCTGAATCTGGATTCTTCTTCCAGGTTCCAGCATTCTCTATGCTTTAGCAAAGCCGCCTGTAACAAGGGCATGTCTGACCCCACGTCCTGACACTGCCAGCTGAGGTTTGGCTCAGTCGGTCTGAATTTGGAATCACAGACAGTTTTCAGCAGCCTAATGGATTGATGTCTGAGCCGTTCCTCAAATGCTACACCTCGCTGAGCTTTGATTCTTGTGTTAATAAACAGCACATTCCTTTGACAATACCACCTCTGTAGGACCCAACATCTAAACTGGGAGAGCAGGATCAACTCATTCCCTACATGGGTCCCCTAAAAACAAGACTCTGTTCTCCCCCAAAGCTAATCCACTCATGAATTCTTGCAGAGAAGTCAAGGGCTCTGGAAAAGGCTCTTCTGGCCGGTGGGGCTGAAGGAGGGGCTGCCGCCTCCTGTTTGGGGGGTCGAGAGGCTGTGGCACAGGCAGGGAAGTTGGAGCCCAGGCAGACACAGCATCCGAATGGTGATGAGAAAGCCTGGGGAAGCTGCAGACCTGACTATCTGGCTCTGCCTGCAGCAAGAGGAAGTAGTTGGCATGGGGCTTACCGCTCAGGCATGCAAACTGCAGGGTTCTGTGGCTTTCTTTTGGGAAAGAAAAAGGAGAGGAAGAAGCTGACACACGAGGGGCTTTCTAGTACTTGTACTTGCTAAGTAAAAGGGACAGACATTTCTAAAAGCAAAGAGGGGCAGAACTCCAAAGCCCTCTGCACATGCTGCAGCCTGACTCAGTGCAGAGGAAGTGGGAATGCTGGGAAGGAGAAGCAGCGGCCATATTTTGGTTCATTCCCCAGCTAATGTTATTCACCAAGGAGTTCCTGGGAACCGGCTATACTTAACATTGGAGGTTGTTCCTGAATCCTAGATAAACTGATGAGCTCAACAAGCCTGATGTCAAAAGAAATTTTGCAACCATTCCTATGACCCTAAACCAAATTCTGAAATTAACCAACCAGTCAATGATGTGGTGCCTAATGGGGATGGGGGCAGCCCCATGTCAGGTATTGATGAATTCAGAGAGTCACTTTATATCAGAGAGGCATGAGTCATGAGCTCAGCCTTCCAAGAAGGTTTGTGAAGGGGGAGCCTGGGGAGAGTGAATGTAATTATCTAATGCAGTGGCAGTCTCAATAAAGGATGACAAGGGGACGGGCAGTAAAAGAGATACCAGAGCATCTGATTAAGGCCCCCAAAGGTAAAAACAATAGCGATCATTCCCAAGTGACTAGAAACCCAGCTTCCTTCTGGGGACTTGGAGCAAGTAGCTTCTTTTCCTGTCTCTTTTATTCTCCTCTTTGAAGACTGCATGAAAGCTCACCACGAAACAAGACTTGCTGAACTTGAAACCCAATATCGGGGTTGTACAAAGGACAGGTGTGGTTTGAAGTCATGAAATAAGGGGACAGTGATTTTGGTTTTGACAAGCCAGGTAAAATGTTTATCCCACAGGAGGAACTAGCACCAGTTGTCCTTCCTCACAGAGGGTAATCCTGGGGAAGCTGGTGACAGCTCCATGTTCCATAGAGGCATCCTGGGACAGGTGCACGCAGCTTCCCTTCTGCCTTTCGGCCCCAGGACATGCTTTTTCCAAAAAGCCCACAGGAAGCAGCCATGCAGCCTAAAGGCTGGGATGTGGAAGGAAAGGAAGGGCTATCTATGGCTATTTGTGGAAGGGTGAATTTGCATCATCCCCATTGGAACCAGGGATGAGTTTACTGCCGGTGACTGGGCCTGGCCGGCTGCCCAATCCTGTTTGTGTTCCTCGGTGGGTCGATGTAGGGCACTGTTATGGTTGATCATTGTGTCAACTTGAGAAGTTTAACTGAGAGACTCAGCAGGGAGCCGGGGTTCTTGCTTTGTAAATATCCTCATCCTGTGCCAAGGAGGGTAAGGAGATTTTGTGAGTGCTGCAAGGCCCTGGGGTGGGGCGGGGCAGGAGCTGCTTACACTATAAGGAAAAGAGGATTGTTTCCCCCTCTTTTGGTTTGGCTGCTGCCTTGAAGAGCTGCCCCAGTGCCCTGCCACCCTGCCTTGGAGCCAGCTGATTATGGACTGAAACCTCAACAGTGGGCTAAATAAATCTTTCCTTCCTTCATTTTGGGTACCGGGCATTTTGTCCTAGCAATGAGAAAGAAGTAACCAACACAGTGGCGCTATGGAAACATGCGTTTAGAAACATGTCACTTCTGACAAAGTGTCTCTCAGGACAGTTGCTCACATCAACACTGCTAAAGTTCCTAAGGTCTACACTGAGTTCCAGGACTTCAGAGGTCAATTAAGGTTGTGCAGTCACCAAGGGAAATGGTTTGGGAATAAAACAAATCTGCAATAGGACTATGTCTGATGTTTCCTTTTCTAAGAGTGAGAAAATGGGACCCCAGATCCCATCATTGTATAGATGTGGATATGAGAACTAGGGAGGTGAAATGCCACCCCTGGGGTACTACTGGGCTATGCAAAACACAGGAGCCATCTCTCTCAGCCGTATGCAGTGGCCCTTCTACCTCTGTACCCCACAGTGTCCTGGTTTTCTTATTTGATTGCATTGAGTGGAAACCAGAGCAGCAGTGAAGAAGTGGGAGCTGAATTCTGTCACACCGGCAGCCTTTGAATTTTGCAGATATTTTGGCTTCTGGTGTTTCTTATCCTGCACCACCCACGGGTAAAATTAGAACCATAAGCATCTATCCCAGGCATTGTAATGGCTTCTCTCAAAAAAATCATCTCTTCGTCTCAAAACCCCTGTGTCGTACTGTGACTGGGGAGAGATACTTTTCAGAGGAGAGGATGACAGAGACTGGGAGAGGAGAAGGCTCTGGGGCTCATCTGTCATAAATCCACAGGAGTGTCACTGTCTCAGGGTGACCTGTCCAGCCAGCCAAACCCCATTGCAGGTCTGGGAAAAGGAGGGAAGGGGTCAGCAGAGAGGCTGTCCTCAGACCAGAAGCTATTTTCACACTGCAATCCTCATTGCTTTTGAGAGGTCATTGGTGCTCTGCAAACCTCCATCCAAATTTTTCTTCTGGTTTTGTTTTAAAGGCTCAGAGGTACAGTTCTAAAAGGAATGGGCTTACATTTCTCCAAATTTCTCTTGTGTAGAGCATTGAGCACTAGACATGAGTTTGGCTTCTGTTGATGGTGACTCTAATAGCAATGAGTCACCTGTTTTAGTAGAAAACTCAGACACTCTTCTTCCATAGAGAAAAGAACATACAGTAATTGCATCTGGATTCTGGAGTCGCCTTGGTCAGTACACCTGGCTGAAGTACTTTGGGACTTTTGGCTGCTGTAACTGCCATCTGCCTGGTCTCCCTTCATCCGATTTTTCCCCTTTCTGTCTTTCCTTTACAGAGGGCCCAGTTGTATCTTACCCCAATCAGAAGCTACTTACTCAAAATCCTTGCCTCAGAACTGCAGGCCTCTGTTCCACTGGCTAACAATACCTGCTCTCCTGCTGAATCATATTTCCTAGAGTTCCCTAAAGCTACTCTTTCTCGTCCAGCTATTCCACCTGCCTGCTTTTCAGCGCAGTTCCCACACCTTGAACACCACCCTACGATTCTCTGCCTACCTGCCAAAAACCAGCCATCAGAGCTCATCCCAAATGTCACCCAGAGTCTAATATTGCTGTTATCCAAATAGTGACAATGAGGAGAAAGTGGCTGGTACATGAGGCTTTTTATATTTTTAGGTAGCACATTGTGTATTATAAACATTTTTTTTCTTCAAAATCTCTGTACAGGGCAAGTGGTGTTAAAAATAAATAAATAAACCTGGCCGTGTATTAGTGACCCCTCCCACAGTGCTAGTTATTGGAGACCCCTGCACTGGGTTCAAATCTCCTGCCTGGGTCACAGTGCCTAGCAATAAAAGAGAGAAAGAGTGAGAGACAGAATAGAGGGGGGCATAGCAGGGATCTGGGACCACCAGTTGCTCTCTAGAAGCAAAAGACCCTGAATTTCCAGTTAGTTAGCAACTTATTAGCCAGTGTAGGAGACAGGGTAGGGAGCTTTTCCTGGAACAGGTAGAAACAGTGGTAGAATGGGCAACTTTAACATCATAATAGAAACGAGCCAAAATCTATCCCCACACTGGGTGCTGATCTCATTGACCCAAAGGAAGCTGATCTCCTCATTCTAACACCGGCCCAAGAGGCAGGCAGGATAAAGAGAGTCTAGGAAAACAGTATGCCAGTTCACAATTCGTGGTCCCCAACAACCGTGTATGGTAAATCATATCCATTTTGCAACTTTTCTCAGAGATCTGAGAGCAGGAGTAAAGCTCTAATCAACTTTCACTGCCCACCGCACCCAGTGCAGTGCCTGACAGGCGGTACCTACTCAGGACATTGGGCCTTGCATCAGAGGGGCGTAGGAATTCAGCTGCCCCTTGTGTTTTCTTGCAGTCATTCATCTCACCTGATGACTTAAGCTCACATTCAGTAGATCAAGCCTAAGGTGAACAGAGAAGGCCTGGAAAGAAGCATAATGCTCAGTCTTGAGGGAGACAGGGAAAAGGGAATCCTTTCATTTCCTTGTAGAATGAAGCAATTCTCCCTGAGTCTATCTGTAACTCAGTGCAACTCCATTCTGCAAACCCAGGTAAGACTGGCTATGATTTTGATGAGAATGATGGAAAACAGTGGGTCAGGAACAAGAAAACAAGACTCGAAACTCAGGGGCATCACAGTATGAATACTAGAGACCACCAGGCAGCATCAGGGCTGGTTAACTATCAGCCACACCCCTGGGAGGTGGAAGGTCAATCTCTCTGTGCACCTTGCTTTTGCGTGTTAGGGAAGGGTCAGGGAGCCATGGCTTCCTAGCCAGCAGCCTGGCCTTCTGTCCCACCAGGTGGTGAATCACTGTCCCTGTATAGAGACCTACATCCATACTTTATTTTGCCGCTTATCAGCCAAGTGGCCTCTGGTGAGGAATTGGTTCAGCGCCCTGGCTCTGCTATACATGTGCATGTCAAAGTTGGGGCCAGCACTGGAGCCACCTTTCATACTCTAGCAACTCACAAGAACCGCTGGAGACACTTCCCTGCTCACACCTGGTGCTTCTTCCCCATGAAGACCTGGAGCTCGAGCTTGTGGGCCCCTTAGGCCCAGCACTGCCCAGCAAGACTTCCTTGAGGACCAAGGGGAAGAGAGGCTGGAAGCCACATTGTATTCTCACTAGTCTTTTGAATGACTTTAAGGAGCAGGATATTGCTCTATACCTGATACCCCATAATAAGAAATGATATATTTTGATAGCTCTTTGATCTTATGGGGCCTTAGTATGAAACAGCTAAAATTTTGGAGAACATAGCTATAATTTGAGGTTTGCCACTAAGTACAAGTTACATGCTGGATGTAATTCACGGCTGTTGTGTGTCTCAATTCTTCCACGTGTCCCCTCTTCATGAAGGTTTTTCTTAGGATGTTCTGTTTCCTCCCCTATCTCCAGACCCATCTTTGGAATTCAGGCAAAAAATAATTCCACTGAAACCACTTTGCTAAAAAGCTCTCATTTGAGGGGCTGCTTGGAGCAGAGGTTGAAAGAGGCTCAGCGACACTCCAGGACGAGTTGCAGCGGAGGAGTCACAGGCCAGCAGGCAAGGACAGGCCCAGGTATTCCCAGGGCAGAAACTGGTCCTGAGTCCCGTTTCCCACTGTCCTCTACCTGTGGCCACCTCATGACGGTTTCTACACCCTTACACCCGCCATGCTATGATTCACTCTCTACTTCTCCTTCAAACTGATTCACATTTTTACTTGACTAAGTTGATTTGGAGGAAAAACTTCACATCATTACTTTAATGAAATCGCAGAATCACTTGCCATTCATAGGAAATTATAACTGAAGATGATACAAAATATAATTATATGCAGTATTAACTAGATACATTCTTACTATATATTTTCCTCGCCAGGGCAAATGAAACAAGCAGGAAGTCTGTAGTTTTGATAAAAGAGAATGTTATGAAACAGGAATGGCAAGTTTCAGAGGTGATAAAGGTTTAGACTGGAACCCAGACTTGGAATGGATTCCAGTGCCATCTATGGCATCTTTGTATCTGAGAAGTTTTGTCTCATACAATAAACAGTATATTCTCACATTTCGAGACCACTGCAGTCCACGATGCCACCCCACCAGCCTCCTGTCCCCTCCAAGGTTCCCAGACTCCTCTCCTCTCCCTGCACAGAAATCCCCACCAATGGTTAAACTGAAAAGCTTTCTAGACATTCTGATTAGTAACCAAATGCCAGTGAAGATCCTGCTTGCCTTCATTTTCACGGTAGAATACATGCTGAAATTAAGCATAACTCTAATAAATTTTCTGGTGCACTATTTTATTTTGTTCACCCCAGAAACAATGTCAAGATAATTACATTTCAGATAATGAATCAGGGAAGTTGATCTCAGCAGTGGATAAATTGCCAATATACAAATACTTTTAGTTCTTGGAAGCTACTGCCAACTGTGCCTACCGGAAGTTAAATTTTCAATAGCTTGGTATGATTGATGCAGGCATTAATCATTAAAACAAAACAAAACAAAACAAAAACTTGACCTAAGTAATTTGTATCCAAAGGATGACTTTAGTTAACACCATGAGCTTGTTGTTTTACAATTCTACCACTAGATGGCGAACTTGCAATTCAAAAATGAAAGAAAACCTCAGCCTGGAAGATAGGAGCAGGTTACCAAAGGATCCATTGTACTTACAAACCTGCATCTACACAAGCAGGAAGACACTACTTGCCCTGAAGACGGTACTTTTTTCTTCTTTTCTCCCAGACTTTGATATGTCTCTCCTTCTTTCCTCAGGACAGGTCACTTCTCCCCACAGGCAGTGTTTCTGTGTGAGTTCACCTTTTGAAACTTCTAGCGTGCCATTATTCTATTCCTAGCCCTGTGTCGGAGTAGAAAAATGTGTTCTTTAAGATGTGGTTTCTTTCTTCCCCCTGCTTTGACTCTGCTCACTCCTGAGAACGGAGGCACTGCATCTTCATGCCATTCCCGGATGCTAATCCAATGCAGCCTGCAAAAGCACCTTGATTTGCAGGACACTCATTCTTCTCGGTGAATTACACCCCATCTTTTTTCTCCCTGTTCGATGACAGCAATAAATCTTCTCTAAAGTTTTTTTTTTAAGTCCACATCAATGGAGTGGTTGTTCTTGTACCAACTCTTTAAACATGGTCATAATGAGATACATGAGCCTAGCTCTCAAGTGAGGACAGAAAGTGGGAACGACACCTACATGCAATAGAGCTTAAAACAATGGAATACGTTGAAACCATGGCAGCCCATCAAAGAGTTGGTTTGGAAGTTCTAATCCAGGACCATGGCATCCCTTCCTCTTGGGTGTGTGTGTGTGTGTGTGTAATACAGGGAGAGGGCAGAGAGGAACTGAAACATTTCTCTTCCCTCTACCCGGATAGGTGTGGAATGAAATGAAACACGAAGGAGTCTGTTTGTGGCTAGAGTTTCCTGGCTGCAGCCCCAGGACCTAAGAAGCCAGAGCTCTATTCCCCAGCGGCCAGTCCTAATCTGCTAAATAACCTTGGGCAAGTCACTTAACCTCCCCAAACCTCGGCTTCTCCATCCATAAAGGAGGGTGCAGAGAGCTGTCTCTTTCCAGCTTCGCTGGGAAGTTGTGAGGATTAATGATGAGAGAAAGGCACTTAGGAATCTGCAGTTTCTCTAAGAAAGGTGCCGCTTACTCTTGGATGAGAACCATAGAAATAAATAGAAGAAATACAGGCTGGCAACCCAGGCCAAAGTCTCAAGGGCTCTGCATCCTGTGGCTTTCTACATTTTTCATTCCTCGAGGAAGGCTGGCAGGGAAGACACAAAAAAATACCTAAGAAAGCCTTTGTTTGACAAAATCCTCACTAGAATTTTGGTCTGATTAGTCTATGTCTAGAGATGAAATGGTTTTAAATGTCCTGAAAGGACTAAGAGAAAAACCAGCGCTGCCCAAAGACGTTGAGTATTCATTCCTGCGTGGCCCTTCACCACGCAGAGAGGGGCCAAGTCCTCTGACAATTAGCCTTCTATTTTGGTGACAGTAATTATCACCCTTTGGGGTGTTGCTTCTCCTCTTACGATAAAATATACATTCCTGCTGCAGAGGCCCCACTCTGAGGACTACTTGGGCAGAACCCAAAATGTAAGGAAAGGATCGATTTTAACCTATTTTAAAACATTTGATCTAATTTGATAGTTCTAGTTTTCAACAGCTTACAGCAAATAGATGAAAATAAATGTCTTGTCACATGTCGTGCTGCGGACTATGCCTTTTGGTTTTCAAAGACTCCTGAAAACAGGAGGAGAATCCTCTATTAGCAGTGTCTGATGCCTCAGGATTTTCCAGCTGTCATTGTTCAAAGGTCTATTTTTTGGAGCCTTGTGGAATGACCAAGTGGATTATTTGCTCTAAAATTCTGTAAGTGATTTGTTTCTGAGTCCTTTGGCTATACTGATGAAAAGGATTGGTGGGGGGTGGGGGCACCCCACCCTCTCAAGTGTTTTGGGGGGTATATGTGAATGTTTGTGCGTATTCTTAGGGCAAACATCTAATTCTGATATTTGAAGAGGAAAAAGAACAATAAATAGTCCTAGATTGTGCTTCTGTTGCTTTCTTTTCTGAAGCCCAATTATTGGAGTGGCCTGCTGCCTTGATTAAGGCTTTCCTCCCCAAATAATTAATTTGCCTTTACACAAGCATGTTTGCCACTGACAAATCTTAACACATAGCACCAAGAATCTAGGCTCAAGCATGCAGATAATTACCTCGGAATAATTAACAATTAACCTTGGTAAAAAGAGGGCTAACGTTAGTATACTATATTAATTCAAAACACATATTCGCTGCTTGGTGTTAGAAAACATAAACACATAAGCTTTTATAAACTTACATTGTTGACATAGTCAGTTAGCTGGACTATGTTAACTAGCACAAAAGAATGGTTTTAATGTAAATATCTAATCAATTCTCTTGAACATATCTCACAAGGATTTCTGTCAACAAGACCTTTGCTTTGCTGTTCTTCCCTTTCCTTTTCTTTTTAAATGAAGGACCTGGAATGAAGAAGAACTGCTTCATCCCACCTGTAGCAAAAACTCAGCCCACAAGGGTGATAACAAGGCACTGCATCTGTCAAGAATTTGGGTGTGAAACACACACACACAGTCCCCGCTGGGCTGCTGCTGGGTTTACAGTAGGCAGGGTTTTCTGTTTTGTTTTTTTCATAAAGGAGCAGCCTAAGAGCGCTCTCTGATTTTCTGTGTCTTGTCTCTCTCCACTGTCTTCATGTGAGGCCCAGAGGGCCTGATGGGATTTTCCAGGCACATTGCTTTTCCCACCTTTTCCACTCAGCTAATGGAGCTCGGGACAGTAGACCAAGAGGATTATTGCATATTCTTCCATCTCTTAGCCCCCAATCCATCAGACCATAGGACCTGCACTTTGTCCTCCTACAACCCTCTACACCAGCTCCCTCTGGTCAGGACTTTGATTTCAACATCCACTGACATGTTCTTAATCCTCAATGATTTTCTGACCTCTTGGGGTTTAGCCGTATCGTGACCTCGTTCCTGAGCTCAGGTTGGAGGTTCTACTTATGAAAAGGTCTGCTGGAAGTGTTCCAAGCCATACATTCAAGGAAGAGCCATCCCCAATCACATCAGGTACCGCCCGGGGTTAATGCCAGCTCCCTCTCAACCGGACATCGAGCCTCTGCTGTTGGAGTTTTCCCTTTAAGTCCCCGTCCCCAAAGCCACACTGTGATTTCTACACTAGCGAAAACTCTTTCTTCCTGGACTAATAAAGATAAGTGATGCTTCTGTAAGCCTCATTTTAAAAAATTCATTTTTATTGATTGATTGATTTATTGATTGATTGATTAGGGATCTGAGCTCCTCTTTTCCTCATTTTCTTTGGTATTGTTGATTTTGCCCACATGACCTGAAATCCCAGGGGAAAGTTTTTCAGACCTGTGCAATGAGAAAGCCCACATGAGCTACTTTTTCTGCAGAACTTCCTTTCTGTCACTAGACGCCAACCTTAAAGACAGGGGTGAGGGTATGGGGTAAAGCAGTGACATGGAAGCCAGCGGTGGAGGGCGTTTCCCAGGCTCCAACATTTTTCAACAGGTCAGCTTTCAGGAAACAGTTCTCTTAGAATTTTTGGTAAATTTGCCACTGTTTTAAATTGCTTTTAGCTGTTCTATATCAAGAACTGGGCAATGAGAGAGGCAGAATAAATTTCCCTTGGATGAGCTGTGCCCTAAAGTGATGTTCCCAGCAAGAGTAAGGATCAAACAAGGCAAGCCAGGAACCATCGGCATTCCTAAGTAGTACTGATTATGTGTGGTGCTAATCCATTTCCCAGTGCTATAACAAAATACCTAAAACTGGGTAGTTTGTTTGTTTATTTGTTTTTTTTTAGTTTTTTAAAGATTTTATTTAAAGAGGGGGGGAAGCAAAACAGATAAAAGGGTAGAAACAATGCAGAATTTAAAAAAAATAAACAGTAAGAAATCACTAGCCGGGTAGTTTTAAAAGAAGGCTATTTTACTCACAGTTTTGGAGGCAGGAAAACCAAAATCAAGCGACCCATCTGTCTGTCCTCTAGGGACAACATGGTGGAGAAACAGGCAGGGAATGACCACATGCAGAAAACAGCAAGAGGGTGGGGTGGGCTTGCCCTGTGACAATCCACTCTGGTGAGAACCAGCTGGGAACCTGTCTTTTCTGAGGGCAGTACCCCACAGTGCCTAAGTTCTTCCCAGCAGCTCCACCTCTCCAAGGATCAAACTCTGGTACATGAACTTTCGCAGACCTACTCAACCATACCTGAACCATGGAGTTGGGAACCTGGTTCTGGACAGCTAAGGAATGGGGTGAAGACCAGAAATCCATGTGATAGATTGTTTTTGGAAACTCTATAAACGGTTGTGTTAAAAGAAGGCATGTCAAAGCCTACAAGTAAAATATCAAAAACGGAAGAAACAGGTGGGCTCTTCAGTTCTCCACTTTCAAGGTTTTTCTAAATAACTGAACTGGTGAGGGAAAGGAGGGACTTGGAGAATGTGAAGTGAGAGTGTATTTGCTCATGGTTTGTCTACTGAAAGATAAAATGCTTTTGGGGGGAGAGGTTGTTTATTTATTCAATTGCTTTATTTTTTTTCCATTTTGCATGTTTGAAATTTCCTTTTTTGATCTTTAAATAGTCCTGGGGGAAACACAAGGCAGCCAAGATGTTTGCAAACTTTTGTATATTTTGTTAGAAAATAAATATTACAGAGGAGGTTGTAGATCAGATCAGTCAGTCGCTACCATGCAATTAGCTAAGCAAATCCACCCTTTCTTCTGCCATGACTGTAGTGAGGTCTTTAACCTCACTTTTTCCATCAGCTAACTGTGAATGTTACATTTTCTCAGCTAGCTGAGTTGGTATTTAAAAGGCCCTTAAGCATCTCTAGAACTATGTTATATTATAATAAGATTTATAGCTCTGTACATTCTGTGCAGTGATAGAAAGTTACTGCCCTATATCATCATTATTCTGAAATCTTTAGGTCTTTGCAATAATTCAAGACTTTGACAATGAAGGATTTAGCTGAAGAATCTGGCATATTGCTCTGGTCTTATTCTGGGTAAGGTTTTGAATGAATCCAATTGAAATTTTTAGAAATAGTGCTTATATTTTTCCAATATCAAATGTGATTATTAAATGTTTATGCTTTTGCATATTCTTTAACCCTTCGTGGACATTTAAAACATGATTCCTTAATGGTTTCTTCCAAGTAGGTTTTAGTAAATTATGATTAAAATGCCATTGGTCCCATCCACTGGCTGCCACTCAATATTTACCAGTTGACAGAGGAAAAACCAGATTTGCCCACATGACAGAGATGGTCACTATGGTAAATATTGCATCACATCCTTTTTTAAAGTTGAAATTTTACTTCCATCATAAGAAATAACTAAGCCTTGGGTTTTTGTTTCTTTTTATTTTTTTAATTGTAGTGTAGCTTTCCTATTACATTCACAAGTTAAAGTAATAAATACTTGAGAAATCCACAGATTTCCAGTGCTTTGTGCTTGGGATTTGGAAACAGTCCTATGATTATGCTGATTCCTGAACAAGTCAATCAAATACTTTTAAAAAATATATTGTCATAGAAAAGAAAGTAGTATTTCTTGAAAATCTACCATGAGCCACACTGTATGCTAAATGTTTCCTTAAATTGGTAAATAAAATAGTAATTACCAGTCCATGGCATGGTGTATTAGGTTGAGTTGTGTCCCTCAAAAACATATAAAGTTGTATTCAAATTCTAAACCCCCAGTGTCTGTAAATGTGACTATTTTGGGAGAGAGGTTTGCTGAAGTGGTCAAGTTAACACGAGGCCATAATGAATTAGAATGTGCCCTAGAATCCAATGATTGATGTCTTTAGAAGAGAAAGAAGAGGTGGGTGGGTAAAGAACATAAAGAGTACACACAGAGAAAGTCATGTGACATAAAGGAGAGATCAGAGAGACATAGCAGAAGCTCAGGAATGGCAAAGACTGCCTGCATCACCAATAGCTAGGAGAGAGGTGTGAAACAGAGTTTCCCTCAGAGTCTGCGAGAAGCTAACCTCGCCCACACTTTGATTTTGGATTTCTGGCTTCCTCAACTGTAAGGGAACAAATTTCTGTTGTGTAAGCCCTCCTGTTATAGCAGCACTAGGAATCTAATCTACATGACTACTAAGATGTCACTTCTGTTTCACACTCAAGAAATTTGTCTAAGATCATGTAGTTAATGTTGGATGCTGGATCCAAAGCCTGGCCTGATACCAGGATGTGCTTTCCCCAACACTTGCCAGATTACTGTTCATATATCTTTGCAAACTTGGCCACTTCTCCCTTGAGTCAAGGCTCTATGGAAATAAACTTATGGCCTCATGTCCCTATGCTTGGGAGGTCATGTTGTAGCACAATGACTTGTGTTAGGACTTGAAATAACAAAGACCCCATAGACAGTGGCCAACTCCTAACATCATAGGCTCTCCCTTATGACAGGAGACTGCTGTGAAATTATGCATGATCTGGTTAAATATTTGAAACAACTATACTAATTGACCAACTATACTATACTAACTATACATTGACCAACTATACTAATTCAACTTTGCATTTTGATGAGACCTATAAAGATATTTGCACCACTATTAACCCTTATGTCTTAAAACTGAGTCCCTTAGACAAACAGCAGATCCAAGCAAAATTAATTTTACTTTCAGATGCCAGTTGTTTTGTTTTTCAATATAACCTACCTCCCAGAAGAGATTTAATTTTTGTTTCCTAAAACCTACATAAAAAATTTGATACTTGATTAGAGCTTCTGTAGTTTATGCTTGATATTATCCTATTCAGAAGCTGCTATTCATAAGATAATAATTTGAATATGGATGTGTTACTCACTTTTTTGGTCATTGAGACACAATAATGGATGCCCACAATTTAAAGAGGAGAGGTTTATTTTAGCTTATGGTTTTTCAGGTTTCAGCCCATAGCTGGCTGACTCCAAGGAGAATGGCATGGTGGAAGTGTCCAGCAGAGGACAGCTGCTCATATTATGGTGGCCAGGAAGCAGAGAGAGAAGGGAGGAGCTGGTTGGGGCGAGGAGATACACTCTTCCAGGTCATCTCCGTGGTGACTCACCTTTTCCATCCAATCAGACCCTGTCTCCTAACAGCATATCCATCAGTGGTTTAACCCCCAATGATCCTATCACCTTCACAAAGCCCTGCCTCTAGCAATGAGACCCTTAGGGGACACTTTAGATCCAAACCATAATGGAATCCTTTTGGTGTTAAATTTTTTCAGTTTGAATAAACAGAACGTTTGACAAAGAAGGCTTAACTTTTTAGTTCCAGAAGTTGCTTTTATTCTTCTTTAAATAAGTGGAATAACATACAAGGAACCCAGATACGGGGCTTATCAGAGCAATACATATTTGAGTGTTGGTGAAGAAACAGGAGGAGGGTGGGCGCATGGAAGCTCCTGGGCTCTTGGGCAGGGGACACAGTATGCTGATAGTGAAGGAGGGCAGGTGGGATGGAATCCCTTTGACAGCTTTGTGAGCTCCAAGAAAACTAAGCCCTTCCTTGCTCATCAGTGAGGTTCAGCAGGAGCCAAGATTTTGGTCCAAAGAAGTCGCCAGTCCTTTTTAAGCTTATGAAAGATGCCACTTTTCACTAACTTTTCAAAATTATTGGCTACTAGCTTCAATATATAGGGTATATTGCAATCAGTTTTACCAGAAAGGTAAATCTTCCAAGTCTGTAAGCTTCAGTCACTTTAGGAGTCAGGCAAGTTACCAAAACACACTGGAGACAGAGTGGCACTGGCTTGGAGACTCTCAGGCTCCATTAAAGGAATTTCCTTGGTACCAGAGCAATAAAGGTAGAGAATTTTAAAGCTTCTATTCCCAAGCCACAGCTCATCTTTGTGTGCACTGTGATCTTTACCAACTACGCCTTTGACAGTGTCTCTCTCCTTTCCGACGCTTCACTGTAGCACCATGTTTCCCGGCTCATCCCGCAGCACGAGCAGAGTAGGAAGGTTCGGCCTGGCCTGTTCTCCAGCACTCAGTGGACTGATGCTTGGCATTCCCGATGGGGCAATGAAGCACTGCTCTAGATCAGCCATACGCAAGGCGTCAGAGTTGGATGTTGTGGTGTCAGGTACCTGCGCAGGAAGAGCATGTGTGGGTTACCTCAGAATTCTGGTGTTGGTGAGCGAACTTGGGAATGTTTCCACACCCCAACACCCCAACCCTCTCCCCCATAGTTTCTGGTCTGCTTTCTCCTTTCCTGGCCAGCACAGAAAGACTTCCACTCCCTTTGTAATTTACCTTGTCAGATAAGGAGCCCCTAACAAATTTGAGGAAACAGATTCTTTGTTGGGCGATATTGTCTTCTTTCATTATTATGAGTCTTCTTTTTTTTTTTTTTTAAATGGGGCACATAAATGGTTTGCTTAAAGACAGACACACATTTCCAAATGCAGCGACTAGGTAAAACTAGTAATTTTATTTCCCTTTTCTTGAGTACTTATCTATATTCTTTTTCTGATATCATTCCCCCTGTGCTTCTTGTCTTCCAGTTTTTATTTAGAAAAATGGTTTTGAACTTTTAGACGAGCACAGACAATAATAAAACAAATACCTTTGTACCAATTTCCAAGGATTAATCAGATTTTTATTTTGACATTTTCTTCAGATGTTCTTCTAAAAGCTTTATTGAAATATAAATCACATACTTTGCTTCACCCATTTAAAGCATAAATGCAACAGAATTGGGGATATTACATTATTTTAAAGTTTTATATATATATATATATATATGCATAAAACAAAATTTTGCCATTTTAACTATTTTAAGTATATAATCAATAGCTTTAATTATATTTAGAACTGTGCATTCATCATAAATAACTATTTAACTAACACATGTTTCATTACCCTAAGTCTGTAAACATTAAACAATAATTCCCAGCACATGTCCCCTGACTGGTAATTGCTAATGCACTTTCTTTCTTTATGAATTTCATTTTTCTGGGTATTTCATGTAAGTAGAATCATACAACATTTTTTTTGTGTGTGTATAGTTTACTTCACTTATTGACATGTTCCCAAGATTTATCCAAATTGTGTCTTAATTCAGTGCTTCATATCTTCTTATAGTTAAATATTATACTCTTTGTAAATACCATATTTTAAAAAATTGTTAGTTCATGTATGCTTGTTTCCATCTGTTACTACTGTAAGTAATTTTGCAATGAATGTTGGTATACAGATTTTTGTTCAAGTCTTTGCTTTGAACTCCTTTGGATCTATACTTCACTGTTATATATTGAAATATATATTTAGCTTTCTGAGGAACTTCCGACTATTTTCCAAAGCAGGTAAATTATTTTAAGTTTCCAAGAGCAACATACAAGGTTCTAATTGCTCCAAGTTGTCAGCATTTTTTCTGAATTTTTTGCTTTTGTTTTTGTTTACTTGTTACTGTTACTTAAAATAACCCTTATAGGTGGTGTGAAGAACCTTATTGTGATCTTAATTTACAACCTTAATGTAAATTAATGATACCTGGCATCTTTTCTTATGTTGATTTGTCACTTGTATATCTTCTTTGGAGAAGTGTTTTAGTTTCTTTCCCTTTTAAAAATTGGGGTACCTCTTTGTTGTTGAATTGTGAGGGTTCCTAACAGATTTTTGGAATATTAAATTCTTATTGGATATATAACTTCCAAATATTTTCTTTTATTCTGTAGATTTTTCCCTTTACTTTTTGATAATGTCCTTCTATTAAGTCCACTTCATTTTTTATTTTATTGCTTTTGTTGTCCAGATCTTCTGTAAAATAAGAAATAAAATTACCTGGTACAAACCCAATGCTCTCTGTATTCTTCTTCAGTCCAGTGCCTCTTCCTCCTCAGAGGCTGCCACTAGCATGACTCTGATGTGACACTTCCTATTCATATATTTATTCCTTCAGTACATATATATACATAAATAACCATAAGCAAGCAGTTTGCTACTTGCCTTTAAAGTTGTATATCATTTTTCTTCATGTACTTTAATTTGAGCTTTCTCATATTGACTTGTATTGACTTAATTCATTAATTTTCATTATTATGATGTAGTCAATCAAATGATCAAGGAGTGATACTCAATAGTGGGCATGATTCTGCACCAATCTACACACATTCGTGTTCATCATAAATAACAGCTCTGGCTCCCTGTGCACCCTTGGTGTGCTTGCACACAGCTGCCTTGAATACCGCCCCTGTTTTCACACTTTGTTTGCCCATTCCATTAGTGTAGAAATGTAGGTTGTTTTCAGTTTTCACTACTATAAATGATACTGTTGGAAATTTTCTTACAACCATCTCCTCATGACCATGCCTGAGAGCTTTCCTAGGATATAAATTTACAAGTAGACTGATGGGTGGTCTGGGACACGCATGTTCTATTTTATCTTTCTTGTCGTATCACAATTGTGGCTAAGAAAAAGATGAGGCCAAAACCTGTTAAGTTCCCCACATTTGACATAACCACCATGACCTCAGAGCATTTGTGATCAGCTGTCTTCTAGCAGGGCATAGTAAGAGGCATCAGTGCTGAGAAGAGCTCTTTCCTCTAATTCCCCCACCCAAGTCAACCTAATGGGAGAACTGACAGAGAGAAGGGGACCTACTGGAGAATACTAAGTTCATGAAGAGGGTATTTCCTGTCTTTCCCTTTCCATAATATTCATTGTGAAAGCCAAAAAAAGGAAGGCCAGAGACCGGCTCTGATAAAGCGTTTTTCAGAATCATCACCCTGTCTTCCATATGTAGACTCAGTCAAAGTCTAACGGTCTTCTCTCAGGGGAAACTGAATAAAGCTTGGCACTGCAAAGTGCCTAGTGCTACCGAGTGTGAAGAAAGGCAGGAGAGAAAACGCAGGCCTTGGAGACCGGCAGTACACACTGTCATCAGCCAATGTGCCACCAGTGGACTATGTGAAAACTGAGACGACATCGTGCAGGGTGGTTGGAATGAGTTACCTTGTGGCATTCCCACTAGAGTGACACGCTCTAGGACCATGGTGGTGAACCTGTGATTCATGCTTATTGTGTTTTTCTTTTCTGAAGAAAGATGTTAATACGGAGCTATTTTTTTTCTACACTAAAATCTCAGTGCCCAGGTTTAATTGCAGTGTTGGCACTCTGCAATAAATAAGTGGGCTTGGGGCTGCAGTCTGGTGCTCGGTTTGCATCAGTGCTCTAGGAAAATGTCATTTGCTGTGGAGCCACTGAGGCAGGGAAGAAGGAACGTAGCCAGAGCACAGATCCAGTGGAACCTTTTAAAGAATCCACAACTGTGCCCCATTAGAGCCCAGCATTTGGTTCTGACCATGAACAAGGAGGAGAGCAACAGCTCAGTGGCATGGGCAAAAGCAGTAGCCAAACTACAAGGAAAAGAAGTCTACAGAGAAAACTGCACCTCATCCAGCCACACAGAAAACAAACTTCACCATTTCCTCTTTCCTTTCCCCCATTAAGAGGAAAAAGGGCAAAGAGAGGGGCCATTTGAACATCAGCTGGCCATGACCCCAGCTCTATCAGCAAAGAGCACCTGGCAATAGCTTCACCTGAGAGAAAAGAGGAAAAGAGCTTTGCACCAGGTAAAAGATCAAAACTTTAAGACAAGTAAGCCTGAGTTTTGAGCACACCAAGGAAACTGCCTGAAAGTGTCTTAAACCTGGAGAATCAGGTCACAGATTATTAAGTGATCCTGTTCGTCAGCTGGTAAGGGGACTCAATATGGTGTAGTTGGGCCATTTGTCAGAGAGAATAAAATATCATTGTGTTTACAACCCGGTGAGACCAGATCGCTCAATAAACTAATGAAACTCCCTGAATGAATGGTAGCAAGAACTGCCAAGATGCTCTCTAGGTGAGGAACTAATTTATATTCCTCCAGCAGGGAATGCGAGTTCCAACGCCAATCTCATGTGTGTACAGTAATATTGTGGAGTTGCATCTCCCTGTTTATTGTCTTCTTTTCATTCATAAAAAGCATTGATTTTGAGCACAAAAATAAAATGGCCCAATCGAAATCCAATAAAATTGCCAAAAGAGTCATCGTATATGACTCCATATATGTATGAATCCATTTTTATTTTCACAAAGAGAAGTTAACTAGCTCCAAAATATAAACATTAAAGAGTCAACAAAACTTTGCAGTTGAGTATTTCTACTTCATCAGAATCCTGGTTTCTTCATGGCCCTCTGTCTCCCCATCTGCTTCTCGCTTCTCAGTGGTGCTCAGGGAATGCTATGATGATAATCTGTGGCCTAGGAGGGCCAAAGGCTCAGGAAAGCAGACCAGGCTTTCCCTACAACCTTTGCTTCAGAATCTCTAGCTCAGGTCTCCTGCTCTCTGTTCCCGTCCGTCTGTCTCGCTTTGGTCCTGCCTTTCTGCCACTACCTAGCTTCTCTGGATGGACGGACACTTAGACTGGCAGCTTGGTTTCTGACAGCCCGTGTGTCCGTGTGGAGACAGCTCAACCACTAGCCCCTGGGACAGGTCTGCACCCTGCCACCTTCCATCCATGTCCACCCCTCAGCTTCTAGCCTCCTGGGATCCCAGGTCTGGGAGGAGGATTAGATTGACCTTGAAGGGAATTTGAACACACCCTGAATGCAGTCAACCCAAATTTTGCTTTTAGCTTAAATGGAAAGACTCGCAGGCTAATTGCTATCCTGCCACCATCGGCTGACAGGATGCATAAAGGGAATGGCCCTTGAAGGTAAAAGAGCATTACAACTGGATGTAAGTAATAAGGCGTCGCTCACAAATCTGCACAGGTTGCAGTTTGATGAAAATTACAGTCAAACCTTGGGTCGTAAACTGCTGTTTACTGGAGAAAAGGAACAAAAGTCCTGAAAGATATAGAAATAGTATATGAGACGAGCTGGCAGCGTCTCGGAATCATTATGATGTGTAAAGAATTCCTTGACAATGACGGATCACCTCGGGAACATCTGAGCAGAGCCTTTTGTTTATCTTCACTTGCCTTTGCATTTATGTCATGTCTTTCACTCGGGGGTGAGATTTCGCCTTTGAAAGTTGAAACGATTTTTAACTCCAGAAAAGAAGTTTACTCCGTTTTCATGAACTTGTTTCTTTGTGTCCCTTCCACTCCTCACAGCTTTCTCCTTCCCTTCCTCCCTGCCCCTCGCTCACCCTCCCAGCTGGGATGTGTCTGTCCTGGGTGCCAGATGCAGAATGAGGGAGTCAGTGCAGGTCCCCAAGTTGAGTTTGCTATTGATTAGCACTTCCTCATCCAAACAGAATTGTCAATCGCTATTGCAGAGCATCTACCACTTGCGTGAGACCCAAGTTCATCTCCAGTGTCTGCGCCCAAGTGGGGACAGGGGGATTCTCGATGTGCTCCCCCATCTTAATCACCGCTGTTGCCTGCAAAGGAAGAAGAATGACAACTTTCATTGCCAATTCATGTTTCTTAATCTCCAACTGTGTGTGTGGCTGTGTGTAGTCATGGAGGGGATTTTGACGATTAGCAGGAGCTGCTGTCTTTACTCGCAGCTGTGATAATTAATGCCTTAGGACATTTTTATGAGTTGGTATGTGCCTGCCACCTGACACATAGTACCGAGAGCATCAATTACATATGACCCTCAAAAGGATGGGGAATTTAACAAAGAGGCTATTTTGTCCATTTGGTTTGTAAATACACTAGCAGCTAATTTGAAGTATTTGTGAAATAAAATTAGAGACAGTCTTTTGGCAAATCAGCCACTGCTCAGTCATCTATCCAAGTGCATGCAAACCAACCCAAATTTTATTCCATCTCCCCCTAATTTTTGCAAGTTGGTGATTTCTGTGTATATGTATGTAGTTGTCTCTTTTATCTCTGAACTCTGTCCTCTAGTCAACTTGGAAAGATACAGGTGAACTTTAAGTAAATTTTCAAAACCTTTTCATTTTGAGTTAATTTCCAAGTTAAAGACAGTTATGGATGTAATAGAATTTCTGCATACCTCTTACATACATTCAACAATTGTTAATGTGGTACTACATTTTATTATTCTCCCTCCTTAAAAACCTACAACAGGTTTTTTTATTTATTTGAAAATAAATTGCATGCAAATTCTATTGATTCTGAATATATTAATGTGTATTACCTAAAAAGAGTGTTGTTTTATATAACCAAGTTACTGAGCTTAAACATTTAATATTGATACTATTATGTAAATTTATCCTATGTTCAAATTTTATTAATTGTACTGAATTTTGCCCCCTATTTATATAATGAAGCTTCAGTCCCTAATGTGAGAGTATCTGGAGACATAATTAAATTTACATGAATCATGAAGGTAGAACTGTAATCTCATGGGATTAGCACCCAAATAAGAAAAAAACATGAGAAAGCTTGCTCATTTTCTATCATGCAAAAGGACTTCCAGAAGCTGACCATTTGCAAGTTGGGAATAGAGCGTTCAGTAGCCTGACCATGCTGGCACACTGAGCATGAATTTCCAGAATGTGCAAATTAATTTCTATTGTTTCAGTGACTCAGTCAATGACATTTTGTTGTTGCAGCCAGAACTGACTAATACATGGCCCACTAATGTCCTTTATGGTATTTTTCCAAGATGTAATCATGAATCATACATTTGCTTAGTTATCATATTTCATTAGTCTTTAATCTGGAACAATCCCTCAGCCTTTTAATATTTTGTTTTCTATGAAATTGGCATTATTGAAGACCACAAATCAGCTGTTTTATAAATTATATCTCAGTTTGGGTTTGTCTAGTATTTCCTCATGATTAGATTCAAGCTGTACATTTTGAGCAGAAATTCTACATAAGTAGAATTATGTCCATCTCAGTGTACCACATCAGGAGCCATGTAGTCTTATTTTTAGCAGTGTTACTGAGGGCAAGTTTATAAAAGTGTTTGTAAACCACCTTTACAAAAACCTGCTCTTATAGCTGGCTAGTAGGCAATAATGAATCCATTTCACCCCAGGTCAAAGCATTAAAGAACAACTAGAAACCATGTGTTGGGTCTGGCAATTGACATTTACCTAAAATGCCTAAAACTGATCCTTTTTGCTCCTAACATCAGCACCAATGTAATGTTATACAAATCAGACCATTTTGGGGGTAACTAATAAATTATGAGCATTTAACTTTTCACTTTCTCTTTCATCTTTCTGTCCATTCATGTACTAGTGACTTTTTCCATTGCTGGGACACAAAACCCAACATTCACACTTAAAGGAAGATAAGTTTCATTTAGCACATGGTTTAGGGGATTCAGTGCATGGCTGGCAGGATCCCAGGTAGGAATATCATGGTGTGAGTTTGTGGCAGAACTAAGCTGCTTAGCTTAGGGAAGTAAAATCATGCGAAGTAAAAAGGTGAAGGAACAGATACAGTACCCAAGTCAGCCCTCTTTGGCCCACCCAGAACACCTGGCCAGTCAGATCGACACAATCAAGCTTCATCATCACAGTTCACCCAAATCGATTATTATTATTAAACGTGCTATTATGGTTTAGATACAGCTCAAGGATGTCCCTCAAAGATTCATGGGCTGGAAACTTGGTTTCCAGTGTAAAAGTATTCAAACATGGTGGCACCTTTAAGAGGTGTGACCTAATAGGAGATCATCTTGTGAAGGTATTAATACTGATCTTGTAGAGCATATTAGCTCTCCTAGAAGTAGAAAAGTTCTTAGGACAATGGGTTGATATAAAAGAGACAGGCTGGCCCCTCCCGAGTCCCTGGCTTCCTGCCTTGCTATGTGATCACTTGTAAACACACACAGTCCTGGTATGTGTTACTATTTGCCATGCTGTGCCATAGCCAGAAGACCCTCTCCAGTGGCCAAACAGATAGAGCTCTCTGATCTTGGACTCTCAGCCTCAAAACCTGTAAGCTGAATAAAGCCTTTTTTTCTTGTGACGTTTTAGATATTAGAGCAACAGAAAACAGATTAAGATAACTGGACCTTATTGCCCTCATCCCTAAAGTGAATGATTCATAAAGGAATGACTCAATAATGAAGCCAAAAAAATCTGAAATTTGTAAAATTCAGGAATGCTAAAGCAACTGTCATTGTTGGCATTACTGAAAGGAAAGAGTTGCACAAAGAAAAGATTTCTAGAGATCTCAGTATGTTCCCTTTCCAGGCTTCTGCTGAGTGTTCGTCAGTATATCCAAGTGAAGAAACTATCACAGGCAAAGGGATGGACTACTGGGAAGCAACAGACAAGGGTCATCTGTGCTCTTACTAGCCATAATGAAAAATCTTTGCAATCCTTGGGGTATTGTGTACTCAGAAGGGTGTTGTTTTAGTAGGATAAAATTTGTATAGCTAAAATGCTATTTTGGTACATTTAGCAAATATTACAAACAAGTTTTGGAAGGAACAAATTGCTTCCAAATAATTTCTTTTCAACTGCGGGGATGTGTGTGTGTGTAAATCTCAAAAATGTTAAGGGGAATTTGCCTATAAGGTAAAATTCACAATATTTGTGTTCCAACAAAAATTATTGGACATGCAAAGAAGGGGAATATAGAATTTACAAGGAGGACAAAAACAGCAACAACAAAGCATCAGATATGTTATTATTATAAATAGAGTCAAGTTCAAAAGGAAAGAGAAAAACATGCCACGTTAAACAGAGGAAAATATAAAAGTAATGCAACTTTTAGCATCTAGACATGAAAACTGCAAAGCAATGTATGGCAAATACAGAATTAACAGACTACCTTTGCTAAAGGAGTGATCAGTGACATTGCTTGAGTACATCGCAAAAGAAACTGAAACATCGGGAGACAAAAGATGGAAGACAGCATCTGTGAGCAGTGGACAACTTCAGGGATTCTAATACACATGTAATTGGAGCCCCTGAAGGAAAGGAAAGGATTAAAAAACTATTCAGAGAAATAATGGGTGAAAAGTTTCTGAGTTATAAAAGATAAACTTGCAGATTCACGAAGCTCAACTGATCTTCAAGCCTCCCAAAGTGAAAAAGCTCACATCAAGACACAAAAATCAAATTACTTTAAAAGCATTAAAGAGAGAATCTTTAAAAAGCTGGACAAAGTAGACACATTATGTACAAAGATAGGAAATTAAGAATGACAAAAAACTTCTTGTCACAAATAATTCAGGCCAGAAGACAAAGGATCAACATCTGTAAGTCCCAAAAGGGGAAAAAAAGTCCATCTAGATTCCTACACTCAGCAATATCTTTAGCAAATGAAGAAGGAATATAAAAGATATATTCCATCAGACATATAAAGGATAAAATAATTTTTTTAATCTATAAGACATGTCAAAAAGTCCTTTATCTAGAAGAAAAATTATACTAGGTGGAAATTACATGCTCAAGAAGTAACAAGGAACACAGCAATCAGTAAATATGTGCATTTTAGGGTTTCTTTCTCTTTCTCTCTTTCTTTCTTTTTCTTTCTTTCTTTCTTTCTTTCTTTCTTTCTTTCTTTCTTTCTTTCTTTCTTTCTTTCTTTTTATCCCCTGATAGTTGTTTTATACACAGAACTCATCCTTATATTACCCTGGAAGGTGGGAATTGCTATCCCAATTTTACTGAAGAGAAAACTAAGGCTCAGTGAACTCAGGGTCTCACACCCTAGTCCATGTGGCAGTCAGGTTTGTAGCCCAGGACATTCCAAAACACTCAGCAGATGGAATTAATACATGCTGTTTGAAAGTGTAAATGAATGTTGTACTAGAAATCAAGCATGAAAGATCATTGTGGAATCTGAAAACATCGAGGGAAAAACTTGAATTTTTAAAAGTTTTTGTTTTGTATAGTATTTCCCAGGGAAATCAGAGCAGGAAAAAAGTAATTCTCGATTTCAACATAAGACAGCAGACTGAGAACACACTGCCATATAAAGTCTCACATAACCGCCCAAACAAGGGAGCATCAATAGACCAGAAACTAACAGAACTTCTATGAAAAATTACAATGGTTTAATAGCAATAGCAAGTGGCCAGCATTCTGGTGGCCACTGGTGAAATCTATTGCAATCAATCAATCAATCAGTCAATATCAAACAACCAGAAACACTTGGAAATCTAATATCACAAAAGAGTTTAGACAAAATGAGTTTTAAAAAAACTACATAGGGAGAAACAGATTTAAAGCAGATAGAATTTAAAGCAATTAGATTATTAGATTTAAAATTTCTAATGAGATAAAGGAAAAAATTGCATTCCTGAAACAAGAAGGGAAGTTTCTAAGACAAGAATACAATGTTGTGTGGAATAATTAGTAATCTTGGAAAGAAAACATCTACCTGAGAGTCAAAAGTATTTAGGTGTCAAACAGCAATGTTTTTCAATTTTCAAGTAGAAAAAAAGTAATTGCTCTAGCAGCACTAGCCAACCTTATAGATAAAGTAAAAATTGAAGTTTCACCAGAACTGAAGTATTAGAGTGGTTCCTACAGAAATTGCTTTGTTAGCCTTTTTCCTCTCTCTTTGGTCAAGTGTGAAGAAGAGAAGTTGTAATGAGTGTTTTTTTCTATGTGTGTAGTGTTCTCTCTAATAATAGATACATAACATGATAGGAGAAACAAAATGCCAGTTGGTCAATGGCATCATGAGCCTGCAGAGCTGATCTGATCTATGTAGCAGCCAAAGTTAGAAATGAAATTCTGTGTTTTGGTTCCATGTTTTCCTTAACCCTCATTTTACATTGGGCTATGCGAATTAATGTGTGGGAAGGTACAAGCAAATGAAAGACTTTGTAGAATTTTAATGAGCCCTCAAATAAAAGCTTTTGAGAAGGTCATTTCCTACCTCCTAAATTAGCAAGGAGGAAAAGGAATACAATAGTGCAAAGAATGGAAGATTCAGATTAAGCAGTGGATTTAAACATGCTGAGACACAAGTCAGGCACAGCTTTGAATTGCTATTGGCTCTGAGGCAAGGACTTTCATCTGTGCTGAACATAACCCTGGATGTGGGAGCTGGATCCAGCTGTGGGATCTCGGGAGTAATCCCAGAATGCTAATGGCAGCGGACCTCTCAGGCAGGTGAGAAGCCATGCACAATCTGTGCTGCAACACTTCTGCACACTGACGTGGCTCTGAGCCTCTAGGGCTTGTGGAACCTTACTTCCTGCCTTCAGTCCTTGAAATTGGCTTTCATAAAGCTTTGGCAACTTGCAAAGAGATGATGATCTGCAAACATAGCAAAGCCACCTTCTCATTGAAGTCAGATTGGGTAAATTTCTTATTAAAATAAATTTCACAAAAAACTATTGATAGATCTTTTTAGGAAACTGTAGGCAAATATTTACCCTGTAGTTTTGATATTAAAAAGATCACCGTATTTGTACAATGATAATAATACTCTATTGTAGAAACCAAGGCTAAGAAATAATTAGAATGGGAAAAATCCATTTTTTTTCTTACACCTTCTTGTTAAATACTGATCTCCTAAAATACTCAAAGGAAAAAAGTTTCATAAACCCTCATTTGGGGCAAAACCTTGTAGAACAATTCCTTGCCCAAATTATCCATTGTGATCTCTTTGTTCCTATTGCACTTTGCACTACTCATTTAGAGAATGTGTAATTATAATAAATGAAATTTAGAAAATTAATCTGAATTTAGTAACTGATAGTATGCGTGTGTCTCAAATTATTCACTATTGCAGGCATGAGATACTTACACATTTTAAATTCTGAGCACATAGTAGATTGTTAAATATCTGTTTAATCCTGTCGCTTGTAGGGGAGCCAGACATGGTTATTCATATAATAAACATATCCTATAACTCACTAGATAAAGAAAAATTTTTTCCTTATTTGTCTATAAAAGTTTTGCACAGAAACAATTGGTATGTTTTGCTTAAATCAGTCTTTACTTGTTCAAATTACAGAGGACACAGTCGGGGGCCAGGAAGGTGAGAAGTATAAGCATCTAAACACCCAGATAATCCTCCTGATGTGATATAGGTAAAAATAAAATTCCTTCTCTACTAGACATTTTCATAAAGTTTATCCCTCTCATAATACTTTGGTTACAAGAGCCAGTGACTTTTTCAAGTAAATTCTAGTGGAGAAAAAAAGTGCTGTGGAAATGATATAGATTAAGAGAAATCAGGTAAGAGCCTAAATTACAACTTTAGCTAGACTGTTATGTCTGTTTGTTCCAACTCTTGCTTATTCTTTCTCAGGCCACACTGGTGTCAGTGTTTTTTTTTTTCCCTCGGCAGACGCTCTTCTCTTGCACACAGCCTTTGCCAATAGGGCTCATAATTCCTGCTTTTCTGTGACTTCAAACTCACTTGTCAATTAGATTAGAGCCAACTTTGGCTTTGGCTCTACATGACTTTAGAGGTTTGCAGTTTACCATTTGTTGCCAACTGTCACTGTGACTAACATGTCAGTCCCCCCCACACCCCACAGGTGTGCTTCACCAGCCAGGTAAATTTGCTGTACAGATACCCACAAGGAGCAGCATCAATTCCTTTAGTCTCTTTGAAGTCTTATATTCTTGATTCTCAGAAAGAAGTGAGATAGTGACACCTCATAGTGCTTAAAACTCTCAAGTCTTAAAAGCACTTACAAGGCAATAGCCAGATAAGGTTCGAGAGAAACATGAGCCCTTAGGTATTTATCACATGAAATAGTCATTAAGTTATCAAATATAGTGTAAGAAAATATTACATAATGCCTATTTTTGTTTCATGCAACATCCACTCCAAGTGCTTAACTGAATAGACAAAGGTATTTCAGCTAAAACAATACTTTTTCCAGATATCTGGGATTTTCTGAGTATTTTGCCTAAAAAAACTCACAGTTGTAGTTCCTAATTTACCTGCCCTAATATCAGTTGGCTTTGAGCACTTGAAAGCATATTCAATGGTTGAAACAAAATTCTACAGTTCTTTAATATTGCTTTCTCTTCATTAGCAAAAAGAAATTATTTTCAAAAATTATTTATTATTATTATTATTTTAGTGTTGGAAGAATCTTAGAACTTTCAGCTTCCGCAATTGCAACCATGTGCTCCCATCCCCTAATTTCAAAGCTAATCATGGTAATTCATAAGCTATATTCATTGTTTTAAAAATTCCAACAAAAATCAACATTCATCCTTCATAAAACTCATAGGTTAGCAAGAAAGTTGCACAGGTTAGCACAGTAGTTTTCCTTGTTTTATGCTTTACATTATTTGTTGAGCAATAACACTAGCAGTTTTATATTAATCAGAGATTCTAATGGGCAGTTATAACTGCAGAAATCCAGTCTTTGTTGCTTTCTGGCATTCTGACTTCATTCACCAAAGAAAAGAACTTCTACTGAGTCTGGCTATGTTACAGAAAACTATGGAGGCAGCTTCTATCCTACCCGTCTTCCCTGTACTTGTTCTTTCCCACAGAAACAGAGATAAGGGTCTGACCAGTCTTTTACTCTAGGGCTAGTTTATCTGTCAGTGTGCTTGGTACATAAAATGCGGCCCCCTGGAGGCAGACACTCCTCACCACTTCTGCTGGAGTTTCCTGAGCTCACCTTAGCAAGTGAGCAGAGGAGCCCGTCTGTCTTGTGGCTTCTCTTATAGTCACTGGCAGAAGTATTGGTGGCCCTGAAGGGGCTAAGTGATGACGTCAGGTCCAGCCATGCCAGCTCCCAGATGGGAGGTGAAGGTCCCAGTTGTGTTTTCTAAGATAAATAAAGGCTGACATTAAATGTTGGCTCAACTTATTACTTAGCAACTACAGAGTATTTATCAAACTGTGGGGAAGAAAAGTGCTACATAGCAGCATTGAAGCACCAGCCCGCTTCAAATTTTTTACAGTTTCTTTAATTTATTTGATTAGAAAGGTGTTAATTAACACTTGAATTCGGTTGATGTATTTTCTTAAAATCCATTTAAGGAAAGGGAAGTTTAGATTGCCACTGTGTTTTCATAATTTCAGGTTTTTGTTTATGTCTTTGATTCCATTTTTAATCAAACTTCATATATGGTGAAAAAGGTTTAATTTCATTATTCTGTGTATGTATATCCAGATTTCCCAGCACTATTTATTAAGGAAATAGTCCTTTCTTCAAAATATGCTCTTAGCACTTTTGTTGAAAATTGGTTGGCTTTGAGTATGTAGAATACCTTGGGTTTTGTTCTGATTCATTGGTTTGTTATTTCTTATGCCAGTACCATGCTGTTTTGATTACTACAGGTGTGCATTAATTTTAATCTCATAAAAGTAGTGAGTATAAGTGGCTTCTAGAGACTACAAGATAGAAAACAGGCAAAAAATGCCCTAACACAGTTATATAGGAAACAATTCTATACTCTATACCTCTGGAAGGTAATTGTATTCCATGACAATTTAGTATGTATTGAGTTGCAAATGCTAATTACATTGATTTGATCACTACACACTGAATACATGAATCTAATTATCTTATTAGTCCTCTTAAAATACTATGTCAAAAATTTTGTCAAGTGTAGTGACTGGTGATAATAGTCATTGGAAAGACTAATCCAGTGTTATGGTTTGTATCTAGATGCCCCCATAAAGTCTGTTGTGGTCAGAGGTAGGGCTTTTCAAAAGTGGGTGGATATAGGGTGTGTGATACTGTAATCAAGGATGTATGGCGCTGGATTAGTCCACTAATTGGTTTATCACAGTTCTGGGTGTGGGCAAGGGGAAGCCCCACTCTTGCTGTGTGGGCGACAGCAACCAAAAGGCTTGTAGCCTGGATGGGATAAAAGGGAAAGGGAGGCTTATGATGCTGCTTGCTGCTCGTGGCCTTCTGCCAGCCATGGCATGAGCTGTTTCTCCTCTGCCATGCCACTCTGCCTTAGAGCCAGTCGACTATGGAGGGAAACCTTTACAAACAGTTAACTGAAATAAAGCTTTTTTCCTTTAACTTTGAGTGTCAGATATTTTCTTTCAGCAACAAGAAATTGACTAAGGGGTTTAGTTTAATTCCTAAATTTCTCAGAGCAGAAAGCTGAAATCTGAGCAATCAAGACAAATCACATTTCTAATAAAGAATAGAACAGAACCAGATATGGAACCCAGATCTCTTCACCACTCTCTTTGAGGTCTCTTCCCTCCATACCACTCTGTCTCAAATCTAGTTAGTAAATTAGATCAAGAGGATCTTGGATTTAACATTGTTTATGTAATGGTTATGATCACTACTCTGCAAAAGGCTTAGACTGCAGATATGCTTAGACTGAACACAAAGGTTTATAACCTTGACTACATGTAACATCTACTTGGTGAACTTTTAAAAATCCAAATGTCCAAGCCACATCCCAGACCAATTAAATGAGAACACAGGAGGTGGGACCCAGACACCACTATTTTTAAAACCTCACCTGGTGATTTCTGTGCGTGACTGAGTAGAGGAGAGCTGCTCTTACATTTTTCTCAGTAAAACCACACAAAGGTTTTGATTAAGAATTACCTTAACCTCAGCCACCCAGAGAGCAATTAAGAGGCACTTAAAATTAACTTAATTCCCTGTAGCACAATGCCTTGTGCACAGAAGGGATCAATACGTATTTGTTGCTGTAGAAATATGTGACACTTAAGCATCAGCTTTGACTTAAATAAGCCACCAAAAATGAGAGCTACTCTTTACTGCAGTTTTAAGAGAATTTGGGTTGGTGAGGCAGACTGGATCCTGTCCTCTTGAACACAACCTTTGTGGAGAACAAAAACCCTCATTCACTCTGTGGGAGCTCAGAATTGGTACCTGAAATCTACAAAGACCAGACAGGAACTAACTTTGGGTATTTCTCTCTTTCTTTATAGTTTTTAAATGGTTTCCTTTTAAAACAGAGAAGGCATTTTGGCTAACTGCCTCCCTCTTAATTCCCAAAAAAGGGATGATAGGTATTAATGCATCTCCCCATAATAGCAGTCTGAGAAGAAGATAAAAGCTGACACCAACAAGGCTTGGAGTGATGAGGAGTAGTTATTTTCTGTCTTCTCTGGGGTTGAGTTCAGGATAGAAAAGAACTCAGAACTAAGCCAGAAAGTGAAAGTTTTCATTCTTTCTTTGCTGCTAAGGAATCATGTGACCTTAAATAAAAAAAAAATCTCTCGGATATCAGTTCTCTAGTTTACAAAATAGTCTCAGCACTGTGTGGAAATCATGTTAAGTAGTAAATGGGAGTGTTATGTAAGGAGCATAATGTTTTCTGACAATGTAACCCATCTGGATCTTGGCACAGTTGATGTTCAATCTAGCATTTAAAGCTACACATCCCCATCTTCACTGAGTGAAGCTTAATGAGAAGCAGATCTGGGGGCTGCTCTAGGAGCTGCGGCTACAAGAATGAGTTAGGTGGGCACGTTGCCTGACCCCAGATTGTTTACCGTCCTGGGAAACAAAGACAATGTACACAGAGCTGTCAGCATTTGCTGGGTTACCCTGCAGTCACTTTCAATCACAACTTGTTTCTCATCCATGTTGTATGATACTGGCTGTGACTTTGCTCATCAGTCCTTTTGTTCTGATATCCATGATGGTGTAGAAACTTTTACAGGAGATACATTACTCCTGCATCCAAGGAAAAGCAACTGATCTGACAAATACCTACCAGACTCTCATTTCTTGAGATGACTATACTTTTCTCAAATGGCAAGGAATTCAGAGGTAGGAATTTGCCCAGAGTGGTTCAGCCATTCAGTAAGACCAGGACTGATATCTCCCGAAATGTCTACATAGCTCCAGTGACTACAAAGCTCAAAGAAGGACTCCCACCTTCAAAGCTTTCATCTCTTAGGGAAAGAAACTCCCCCATGCCACACCACCAATACTACTACCAGCAAATTTCCCTCACTTCTCATTGGCCAGAATGGGGCAAAACCTTCCTCTCCTCCCCAGTGATGTTTTACTGGTCAGTGGTTAGGAGTTTGCCAGGACTGATTTACATCAATCTGAATTTGCTCTTTGGAGCTGGGGTGGAGACCTATTCTGAACTTTGGTATCTATCCTTTGTAACTGAATAAAGTAACATTTTGCTGCAGGGAAGAAGAGAGAGATGGTTACTGGGGAGGCAATTCATAGCATCTGCTAGCACCCAATGGGTGCTGGTTTTCATCCTTACACCCTTTGGAGTAGAGAGGAATTAAAATCTTCAGCGTGTGATGCTTTCAGGTGGAGTTTTCACTGGAGCGTCTGGATTCAGCTGAAAGGCCCTCTCCGTTGGTACAAGGCAAATCTGACTCCCAGACAGAATCAGTCAAATATTCAGAAAACAGCCATCCCCTGGGCTCAGAATATCTGACAGTCTCTGATTCAAAGAGCATTCATCAACATATTTGAAGAACTCTATTCTGCGGGACTCAGTGCAGCTTTACTCTATAGTAATTTGAAAGAACAAAGCCTAAATATTATTCCCCAATTCATTTTGATCTCTGATTATCTGAAGTGTTTATTAAAGAAGAATTAGCTAGCTCACCAGCTGATGGGCTAGCTATTATTTTAGTGACTGCCCATCTAAAAGCTACTTGCACTTCCCTTTTCTTCCTTGGGAGAAAAAAATACTCAACCAAAAGATTTAATTTTCTACCCTCTGTCTGAGACTCTAAGAATGCAGATGTGACTCCTGGAGGTGCCCTCTCGTGCAGCCTTGAAACAATAAGCAGCAAGAGGCAGCGATGTCAGGCACAGAGTGGAGCTCAGGGGCCTGGGGGCTGGGACGGACTGGTGTCACACAGCTGATAGGGCTTGTCTCTCCATCACTAGACTGCCTGATAGCTGAGCGAATGTTTCTGCCACGGGAAGCCTCACACAGTGGCTGCTGATGCAGGTTCCAGACATGATGCAGTGGAAACAGTTGCCATGTTGGTGGGACATTTTAGGATAAAAGAAACCCCGGGTCTCATCTCAAGATATAATTGTTTAAAGGGAAGGGAACCAAGGGACGGAGGGAGTGGAAAGGAAAAGGAGGGGAAGAAGATTTTTTAAAAAATCAGAATTAAGATGATTTATGTGCTAACTCTCCATGATGAACATAATAACCATTACATACTACAAATATGCACTAATAAAAATTTTTAAAGTCATTTTTGATTAAAATTAGATCTTAGCCCACAGCAGTTGTCACCCCTGAATGCTCTTTTGGGATCATTCCTTTCATTTCTCTCCCTTCCTTAATAAATAGATAATCTCTGAAAATCCCATAGCCTAGTGTCTGATTTATAGTGAGCTCTCAACAAAATTTAGATTTTAAATATTTTAGGCTATCTCAGCTTCATTCTTGCCATATTTAATATAAAATAAGATTATTCTACTGAATGGTTAGAATTAATAAAAATAACATATATGAAGCAATAGGCCATTCAGTCATTCATTCAACAAACATTACTTGAGCATCTACTATGTTGCCAGGTACTGTTCTAGCCACTGAGGATATAGAAGCAAACGAGACAGACGTGAAACCTCATGCTCTCATGCAATAAGAGCAGACAGATTGTTAACTATAAATATAGGAGCCTACCAGAGTGCTGCTGATAGTGGTGCTGAGGAGTCAAAATGAGTGCTAAGGCGGAATTGCATGGGCAAGGTTTTATTTTAGGTTGGGTCGGGGAAAGCCTCAGGTGGTGACATCCGAACTGAATGTGAACAGTGAGGAACTGCCAAGGAAGGCAGAACCCTCAGTCCACAGCCCTTCTATCAGTTATTTATATTATTTTTCTCTTGCCTTACAACGGCTTTGTTATTTTATTCTCATATTACAAATTGGTCTAGTGTGGTTAAGCAACCATCTTGGGGTTGCAGGGTAAATAAGGGACAGAGCCAGCACTGAACCACCACTTAGCCCCAGATGAACTCCAGTGCTTCTAAGGGGACAGGCACTCAGCCAAGGCATTTTTGTGCCTCTGGAAGCATATGCGTAAGCAGGGGTCTTCCTGGGCTGCCGGACTTCAGCATAGTTAAAACCAGCCTTGAAAACAACTGCCTCTGTCAGAGCTCCCAGCGCAGACGCGTGGCCTGGCCGTCTCTGGTCTCTGGCTGCCTACCATACAAGGCTGGGAACCTGATGTGATTCTCAGGCCCTGCCACCGTGACCGGCATGCCCAGAAACTCTGGAAAGATGAGCTGTCGGTTCTCTCCCAATTTCCAGGCTCATGCTGGTGGCCTCTTAGCCAAATCAACCGGTACATTAACTTTCTTGGGAGACTAAAATAAGTTAATGTCTGATAATAATTTTATGCAGAAGAAATCTTGAGAAGGAAATTTTGATGTTACTACAGCACCTTAAAACTTCCACATTTTTTCTTCATATAAAAACAGTTACTGAGAATTTTCTATGTGCCAACTACAGGTGAAAAGACAGCCAAGTTGTTTTCTCAAGAAGGAAGGAAGAAGCAATAGAGAGAATCTCAGGAGTGAAGTGGTAGAAGGAAAACACAATTGGTGGGTGACAGGGACAGGGTGAAGGAATCACTTCAGTGAACGTGGTCAGCGAGGGTTGGGAACAGATTTGCACACTGGGATGTCAAGGAAGAACTTGCCCTCTGGAATTTCTGGGCAGAATGTAGTGCAGTCCTGTCCAAACGCACAGTGAGAGGAAGGAGAAACCTGCTCACATCAAGGAATAGAAAAAGGAGGCAACAGAGCATTCCAGGATGAGCTGGGGGTGGGAGGAATGGATGGGGGAAGTGATAGAAAAGAGCCAATAACAAGACTTTTGGACCACACGTCCCACTGGATTGTTGACCGTTAATTCAGTGAGTCTTTGGGGGCACTCTTGTGCCATGTGGGCACACACATGTGCTCCTTGGTGTTAGGAAGGTTTGGGGACCCCACGGCCACGCTCACCCACCCATTCAGAGGTCTGTATAGCAACCTGGGGTCATCCTTGGCCTTGGTCTATTACTGATTTCTGATAGGATAACTTGAATATAAATGAAGTTCTCTGGAAGACGTGGAGTTCCACCTTCCTGCTGTATGTGGCCATTCATCACTGGGAGATGACAGAAACTGCAGGAGGAAAGAAGCCAAGTGAAAAATGTTCCTGTATTTCTTTCCCCACTTCAGCATATACATATTTCAAGAAACAAGCCTTTTCTTTACTAGCCTGTCCCTCAGCTATCCTGAGTTTCTTTGGGGTAGAAGACATGGTCGTTTCATGCTAAACAGTGGAATACACTGTATACTAATGAAGCAAGTCCTCAGTTCAGCTCCATGAAGTAATTTGATGAGACTATCTTTGAGTGGGAAAAGGGTCTTTCTCAGGATCTTTATCTCTTATCTGTAGTTATCCCAGTGATACTCTCAAGAACCCAGAAAGGTCAGATATTTTAGTCCAGGCCCATCTCTAATTAATTGTAGTATTTATCTTTAAGTAGATCAATAGCCATGTTTGACCTCAATGTTCAACATGAGCTATTACAATATCACTGCACTGTGCAGTGAGCTGCAATATGTTGGTCAGGCAAACCACTGCTATCCAACACAGCAACACAGCTTTTGTTCTAATGAACGCTACATTTCAGTGTTGAAAATGGGGAGGCCACACTCAGAGTCTGTCTCGAGCCAAAAGGAGCCCGAAAGGAACTGTAGCCCGGGCAAAAGAAATCTGTAATCTCCTTCAGCATCAAGACAAGCTTGGGGGACTAGAAATCCCTGTCACAGTTCTGAGTCACTTTTCTTAAACAGCAAACTGTAGAGAAAAATGGACAATGACACAACCTCCACATGCTGTCCTTTGCACTTAATGATTATTTCAATATTTATTTATAAGTGAGTCACACTTGTGGGAAAGTGAGTCTAGCAAGATGGGTTGAGGATGATTGAAAAGAAATATTAACATCTTTTCAAAAATACTTCTTTTGTTGACTGGTTCCAAGGACAAGAACCTTCCCAAAAGAAACATCTGAAAGGGTATTAGGCAGACACTCAGCCTCCATTCTCTGTATGAAATTGTACTATTTTGGATCTTGAATTTTGTTCCATTTCCTGGAGATATCTAGGAAAATGTAAATATTCTTGGGGAAGAGTAGTACCATACAGTATCAGATTAATATGGAGATTTTAGGCAGAAAATTTGACTTCACATGGAAGTGAGGAACTTCGTGTGTATATGTTCATATGCACAGACGTGTGTGCATCTAAGCACATGTATGTCTGTGAATATGCTTGTTTGCACCCATATTTGTATGTGCATGGTACACGTATGTACACATGCATGTGTATACATAGGAGTTTGTATATGTGTCTGTGTGAATGTGTGGGTTCATGTATATTAGACACAAACTTTCCTACTAGCTCTAGACTGGGAATCCAGAGAACAGAATTTCCAACTGAAATAAATGATACTCATATTCTGACTTTAGTTTCTTTTCATAAAATCAGGAGACCACACAGAATATCAGGTGTCTTGATGTTCGAATTCTCCTTGCACAATTTTGTCCAGGGGCAGCCCTTCCTGGAATAAACTGTATTTTCCAGTTTGAGATTAGATCCTTATTTCTGCCTTCACATCAATAAGTGCAGGCCATTTGTGAAAAATCTTTCATGAAGATGCCAACTTTTTTAAAGGGGGCTAAGTGTGCAGCCTACTTGTTGCTTTCTTTTGTACTTTTCAGAAGAGTTTATGAGTATTTTTTATGAAAAAAAGATAGCAAATTCTTTAAAACCTATTCCATGGCATCTCTACAGGAAATAGACGGTGTGTCAGAATTCACAGTGGACTTCTGCTAAGGAAGCTAGTGGATAAGCAAAGAGCACAGCTCATGAAAGGTGGACAATTTTCAGACAGAAAGAGGAGAAATAAAGGAAATTGTCACAGTTCTTTTTTCTATATATTATAAAAACCAGAATGTTAGCAAATCTCACTTACCCAAGACTTCTCTATTTCAGTTTTATGTATCATACCACCTATATGGCTTCCAAATCTCTCATTTATTGGCTGCAACTTCAGGCAAGTTTCTTAGCTATTCTGTGCCTTAGCTTCTTTGTTTATCAAATGGAGATAATATCTCATTCACATGATTGATATAGGATTTACATGTTGCCTTAGTTGCTTTCTCATTGCTGAGACAAAACACCTGGCACATGAAATTAAAGGAGAAAAGGTTTATTAAGTTTGGTTTGTAAAAGTTTCAATTCGTAGTTGGCTGGCTCCACGGCAGGTTGGAATTTCAGAGGAGAAACAGTTCACGGCAGGCAGGAGGTAGCAAAAGTAACGAAGGATGACCACAGCTCTTTCTATCCCTTATGTTTTATTCACTTAGGGTGCATAGTACTCACACCCTTAATCCTAGTGCCCTTGATCCTAGTATTGCACCAGGAATCAGTCCCAGCATCACACACTCCCGATCCAGTCACCTCTGAAAAAACCCCACTTATGACTGCAAGAGGCTTTGGGGAGCATCTAGACACAAGCCATAACACATATGTTAATGTAAATAAAGCTTTTAGAATAATGTCTGATATTTATTAATGTTATATGCTTATCACTTGACATCTGTTCACGATATGTGCCTATCATCTATACCGCTAAATTATGTCATTTGAAATGACACTAGTGAAATATACCACCAGCAAGGGCAAACCTGAGAACCAACACCCCAGAATTTCCAGGGATTCCTTATTCTATGCTTAGGTCATTGAATTATATTGTTGTGTTTACATTTCCACATATTTAACACCAGTTGGAAATCAAGTGCCAGTAAATCTGAGAACTACATTGTTCTCAGTTCAGGCTACTATAGCAGAACATCACACACAAACACAACAAACATTTATTTCTTATAGTTATGGAGGATGGGAAATCTAAGATCAAAGTAGTAGAAGATTCCAAGTCTGATAAAGGCCCAGAGTTTAGTTCACAGAGATTCATCTTCTCACTAGACCCTCATCTGATAGAAACAAAGTGAGAAAGCCCTTTGGGGTCTTTTTTATAGAAGTAGTATCCCATTCATGAGAGCTCTACTCTCATGAGCTGATTATCTTCCAAAAACCTCACCTGCAAATTCCATCACAGTGGTAGGATATAAAACAGGAATTTTGAGGAGACACAAACAATCAGTTCATTGCAGTGGTGTTTCCTGGGGTGCTCCAAGTAGATTTTCATGGCTCTGGGTCCTATGATGCCAGACAAAGCTTAAAATATTCTGTGATCCTTACTGCCTATCCCGTCCACACACTGATATATGAGGTACCGTTGAAAAATACAGTGAATGCTTAAGTTTCCAAAAATTTATTCTAGTGAAGGATGGAATGACATTAATCTCCCTCAAAACGCTCCCCTCAGTTCAAGTACACTTTGCCACTGTTCATGATGCTTTGCAAAGCAGTTCAAGAAGTTCTCTCTCACGATTGTCTAGGTGCCTGTATCAGCCCCTTGATACCCTGAATTAATTCAAAACAGCTTTCATGGTCATTTTGGCTTTGGGGAAGAGACATAAGAACAATGGTGCCAGATTTCCTCCACGAGGTGGATGAGGAAGGAAGGGTAACAATGGTCTTACACTCTGCCTTTTTGTTGTACAGCACGCAGTGGCACCACCAGTATTTTTATTATACCTCACAGAGACACTCACGAAAGAGTACTTCCAGAACTGCTTCACACAGCAGCGAGAATGATGAGTTAAATGTGTTCAGAGGGAAGTGGATTCATGGCAATGTGTCTTGCACTGTAATAAATGTTTTAATTTAAACATTCATCATATATTTTTATTACACATCATAATTCAGAAATGATGGTTCTCTGCACAGTTTGAGTAAATGATGCACTTAACTTTTAAAGTGTAGAAATGTGAGTCTCTTTTAATGCCATACATTGCTTTTGCGTAGTCAGTCAAAGCATTTTTCTGCAGGATGAATTTAATGAGAGGCCTCAGACCCACACCTGCCAGGTGCCTACTGCCACCCATCCTCTTTAATCAACATCGTATATTCAGTAGCAGGTTGAAAATGCACAGTCATGACACTGATGACCCAGTAGAACATTCTTTGTTTCTCTGAGTTAATTCAGTGCTGCTCTTAAAGTCACTTTTTATGTGCAGCTGAAAACTCTTAATCATCAAATAACTCACTTCCTTATAATTGCATCCTTGGGTAGAAAACAATCACAATTCAAAAATTACCCTGCTTCTCTTAGAGACGAGTGTTGTACTACTGTCTTTTGCCCTGACTTTGAAGGGAGGCATCTTCTCCTTATGCCCTCTTGAGTCATCTCCATCCCTACTAAGCAGGGTATTAGTCCTCAAGCTCCACCTCCCTTATGATGTTTTGAATTCTAGCTCAGATGTTCCAGCTGATGCAACGTGTAGCCTGATGGTACTGCACTGTCCACACAAGGGAATTTTCCATCCTGTCACAGGCAGCCTGGAATGCTTGTGCAGATCAGATCCATGAAATCTCCCTAACCTCTGACATGGATTCCCTGGTCTCCCCAAACTCATGACAGTCTCTTGGAACTGTCTTTTGAGGTTGAGCCAGGTCCAGTATCAGGTCTGTAGCTCAGGATGACCACCCAGAACTTAGGACACAGAAACCATCAGTCCACACTTACTGCCATTGAGTTGAGCACATTGTTCTCAAACTTCAACTATCTTTCAAGTCTATCTCCAGTGGTCCAGGAATATGTTTAGATATTCTCTAGAGCCTTGGAATAGAGAGACCTATAAAAGATTAAGGAGTCTAGTACATCTATCTCAGGAATTAAAACTTGGTAGACAAAATAAATTTAGAAGTTAGTGGGGAAATAAAGCACTCATGAATCAGGCAGTACTCAAAACCAAGAAAGGTTCAAAGAGCTCCACGTCAGCAGTGGGCATTCATAGTCTATACATGGAAGTAAAGTAAAGAAATTGCTTGCCTTGCTACAGTAAGTCAAGTAATTGGAGTACGATGTGGCCAAAAGTCTCCAGCTATGAGTTAGTTGCAAGTGTAAATTTCATTTCACAGTTTGCATTGAATTGGGCTTTGGTTTGCTTATGTCAGGACCCAAGGCACTAGAGATATCTCAGCCAAACGGGGTTTTAATTAATTATTTTAACACAGGCTACATCATACTCTTTACCCCAAATACTATGCTACCATTTCTATTTTAAGGCTCATATGGAACAAACTGAGATCTCTAGGTAAAACTGAAAGCAGCTTTGTTCTTTTCCCCATGACTGCCCTGCCCACCCACTCTGTAAGATTCTTGCTCCTTCTGTCACCTCCTTAGATGAAAACCTGCCAAGCCCATGACTTTTTCAATCACTCTTGGCTAAGAAGTTCTCTGGTCACTTTAGTCCTCAAAAATTCTCACACCAATGATGCACATGCCTAACTCTATCTTAATAATCAAATCTCTGGAACCTATTTGAGGGCATGCGTCTGGATCTTTGTGGAAAAGCCAGTCATAGAGGAGAGGACTGTGGCATTCTTTTCTGTTTCTTTACTTTATGTTGTGTGATGGCCTCAGCTTCTGATTCTTTGTAGCAAAGGTGTTACCTGACTGGTTTCTATATGACATTGGTTTATTCTGCTAGTATAGATGGTTGGAGTCAATCTTTTTGGGGGGAGAGGGGAGGTTAACTCTCATATTTTCTATTTCCCTACATTCTATATGGTAATATCCTTACAATGACTTCTGTAGTCCTTGGACACTGGTGGAATGCTTCCAAACCTTTCCATCAAGATCTTCTCACTTGATACTATAGTTTGTATCTAGAAGTCCCCCTAAAACTTCATATGGTCATAGTTAGGGCTTTTTCAGAGGTGGCTGGATCTAGAGTGTATGATACTGGGATTAAGGGTGTTATGGTTACTAAATAAATCCACTCACGTGTTTGGCACCACCCTAATCCCAATAATCTAGAATAGAAATGGGGTAGAAAGAAGCTATTAAGGTCCCTTGATTGCTTTGCTACCTTCTGCCTACCATGAACTTTTTTCTTCTCTGTGATGCCCCATCTGTCACAGCACCCTGCCTTGGAGCCAGCTGATATCGACTGATACCTCTGCAAACTGTGAGCTAAATGCAACTTTCCTCCTTTAACTTTGAGTACCGGGTATTTTGGCTTAGCCATGTGAAAAGTAACTAAGCCACTTGGGCATAGTGTCTTCTTAGATAGTATTCTGGGTTGAATTGTGTCTCTTCCCCAAAATTTGTTAAAATTCTAATCCTCAGTACCTCAGAAAATAACTTTATTTGAGAGTAGGGCTTTTGCAAATATAATCAAGTAAGAATGAGGTGTAGGGTGACCTCTAAATCCAATGACCAGTGTACCTATATGCAGAAATTTGGACACTGACATACACAATGAAGAAACAGGTATTGGTGTTTAGTTGCCATAAACCAAAGAATACAAAAGATTGTTGGCAGGCACAAGAAACTAGCAGGACAGATATTTTCTTTGAGCTCCTAAGGAGGGCTTGCTAGCACTTTAATTTTGGACCCCCTCACTCTCCAGAACTGTGATAAATTGTTGTTTAAAGCCACTCAGCTTATGGTATTTTGTTACAGAAGCCCTAAGAAACTAATACAAACTGTCTGGACTGAGCCCCTCAAGTGTATGGATTACACATTCCTCTTGTATCTTTCTACCTCCATCTAGCACATTATCCAATATAGAAGTCATTTCACTGAATGCTGAGTGAGTGATGATTAGAGAGACGCTGAGATGCTTGGTTGCAAATGGAGGGCTTGAGCAGTTTGCTTATTTTTCAACTTGGTCTTGCACAAAAGAGCTATTCAGTCACCAAACCTTTTTGAAGTTAAAAAGATGCAATATTTTATATAATTAAAATAAAGCCCTGTTGGCTAACTTTACATTATTAGTTAAAATATACAACTCTTCACTAATTTTTAGTTCTTACATTCTGTCCCTAAGTAAAGAAACCTCTGTTCTGTAGAATTGTAGTTTGCTGAATTTTGAATGCTTTTTATCAAAAGAGAAACAAGGATGAATCTAATAGCTAATGTTAACCCACAGAACTGCTATGTTATTGCTTACCTTCTTATTCTCTTTCTTTCCTTGTTTTAAAATTACTTTAAAATGAAAGCAATCTTGCAAATTCCTAGTAGTCTTAAAGATCTCCTTCGACTGCATCTACCAGGGAAGCCCATACATCTGTGCAAAAGGATCATTACTACTCCAAGCACAGTCTGCAGGGTTTCTTCGACCTCTTGGCTGGTTTCTCTTGACTGTAAATATGTTAATGTTATCAGATGTATGAACTTTGAAATTACGTAAGCCCATATAACAAGACAGGACCATGAAGGAAGGGGAACTGAGGTCTACCTTTTTGCTAACATTAGTCTCTACCCAGCATGGTAGCCTGAAAAAGCCAGATCAGAGAAATCAGGCATATGTACATTCAGCCCTTTCCTCACCAACCCCTCAGCTAATGGGATTACAAATTTATAACCCAAAGCAAAAGCTTTAACTGCCCAGAGATGTTCAAGACCCTGGGCAGTCTGTACTTAAACCAGGCAACATGTACTGAGGGGGAACCATCCTCATGACACCCCGGAGCTAATAGGATAGAATTTGCAAACAAACAGACAGCGATCTAATTGGTAGGGGAGCAGTAAAGTTGGTGGGTTTCAGTGTTTCCTCCAGGAAGGTGGGTCATTGATATCACATACTTTTAATTAAGGAAGTTTGAGAAGCTTCTTTATCACAGGGGTAAACAATTTCTTAGAGTAATAGAGAGGTTGTCAATGATTCTTTTATGTTCAAAAAACTCTATATTGTGCTGTGGGTCAATGAGAAGCTGTGGAAGGTGAGATTTGTTCAATACTGATGGCCTAAGGTCTGCAGAAATTTCCATAATATAAGGAAGGATCCTACAGGGACAAGAATGCTAAACTGCAGGGTTTTTTTTCTTCTTCTCATGGCTATTTTAGCCCCTTCGCCTCATCTTCCATAAACACTCCTAACACCATGAATTGTTAAACTGTCTTCTTTTAAACAAACCCAGGAATTAGAATTAAACTTTTGGCCAATCAGTCTATCTTAATAAAAAATCATATCGACCCAAACATGCATCAGACAGTGAGGGTGGGGACTGTAAGGATAGAATGATATTTTAAAATTCAATTGTAAAAGAAGCAACTGTTTATTTGATTATTTCCCACCTTAGAATCATGGACTTGAACTCTGTAAATTATCTGGTCTTTTTACTCACTGCCAGGATTTCTCTTAGCCGTGTATCTATTTTTTCATACAACTGTTATTTCTAATGAATTTTTGTTGAGGGTCTAATGATGAAATAAATATTCCACAAAGAATCACATTTTCCTAGTTTTCTTTCAAATCATGATTGCGAATTCTACCTTTAGTCTACTGGTCACTTTTAAAAGAACATGTTGCTCTTAGTAAACAAAGTTAAAGGTAAGTAAAATACGACATTTTACCTAATTTCAACCTGATAAAGAGTAAGAATCCTTAGACTAGAGCAACAGAGTCCATTCACCTAAGTTTAATGAAGTAGAGTATTGGGGAATAAAATCTGTAAGCACCTTTGCCAATGTCAAGGCATCCTTCTCTTCAAGAAGTCTAACCTCTTCCCCTCAAAGGACAGTCCTTCTGTGGGTCTGATTTAGGGACTGATAACCTGCAAGGTACAATTTCTGATTATGCTGATTTGAAGAGACATTTGTCCATTTTTCCCCTTTCTGGGTGGTGCTTCAAATACTTGGGGATTTCCCTGACCTCTGAGCTTCAGAGATAGATAGGATCCCACTCCTGCTTTAAGAGACCAAGCTGTCACATCCTTGCTCTCTTAGCTTCTCTGCAAAGAGAGATGAGCTCATGATATGGTCTCTGAGAATCAGACTCAATCGCAGCACATAGAGAAATGACACTACGTGGACTGCCCTGCTAGTGATGATGGTGATTGGTGGTCAGGGTGCCACAGCAGTTTAAGATTAAGTGGTATCATTCTAGGTTTGGTGAGTGCCACAGTGGTTTTCTCATCAGACTTACTCTGTGGCACAATTGTGGCTATTGTCTCTGGCTGCTGAGCTTTAAGTGTTTCACCAGCTTTCACAGTGATCTGTAAAGTAGCTAGTCCCCTTCTCACACATACCTTTCTGCTGATATCTGCTAGAATAGGAGCACTGATATTTATAAACAAATGTCAGCATCTCCTTTGCTCTAACTGCTGTGTAGAGTATGGAAAATTTTTCACTATATCCCCTAAGGGAATGTTGTTACTGAATGTTGATTGCTTTTCTTTAGTCTAAATTAATTAAATGACACAGTACCTACTGCAGAAAACAAAGGAAGATCATTTTACACAGATACTATAAATAGTGATTATAATGTGTGAGCTTTCCAGAGAAACAATAGGAAACAATGTGTTCATTCAGACAGCTCCTATTGGAAATTGCAAGGCTATCTTCTACACTGTAATCCATTTCCTCCTTAGCTTTATCAGGGTAAAATCCACAATGATTTAATAACAAAGTGATAGCATCAAAATATAGTGTAGGGGTAAGGGCTGGAAAGAAAGCCTGTGAATCCTGCTATCTATAAATGTGGAGAGCACAAGCATTTCTCCATAAAACATGAAAAAACAGGGATCTGGGACTGTTGTTTCTGATTTGTAGCCAAAAGCAGAGAGAGAGAGAGAGAGAGAGAGAGAGAGACAGAGACAGAGACAGAAACAGAGAGAGAGACAGAGAGTTCTCCAATATTTTGGGTCCACCCAAAAGCTAGAGAGCTACAACGCAAAGTGTACTTTTAAAACAATTACATGTCTCAAACTTTGCTTTTTGCTTTTCCTTAAAACTGCCCAGGGAGAAGGCTGTTTATAAAGTTGAGAAATGGAAGCTTCTGGCTGTTCTGTCATATGGGAAGCACTTCCCAGCTCTACATTATCTGTACATAACTTATTTTATATATTTGTTCAAATGCTAAACTATCTGTTGGCTCCCTGACTGTGGTTCTTCCTGTTTTTGCCTGTTTGTCTTCACTGAGAGCAAAATTTGCCCTACGTGTACATTTAGTTATTAGTGAATCAGAAGAGTCCATGGATGTGTTCTTTTTTGGGGAAGGTCGTAACAAAGTGAGTATGTCATCCACTTGAAGGAGGTTTGGACAAAATCATATTGAAGCAGAAGGCTCCAAAGATGAAAGTGTGACATATTAGGCATGTAAGCATTCTGAGGGAGAAGGGAAAAGGCCAAGGACTTTCTCCTTCTAAGAATAGAAAAAAGAAAATAAAAGAAAGGAACCAGGTTTTAGTTAGCTGGTTGGTTAATTTGTCTGTTTTATTCCCGCACACAAAGCACAAGAACAGGCAAGGACAGTTCAACCCCAGGGCCTTTCCTGGGATCAGCATCCTCTATCAATGACCAGGCATGAGAGCTGGTTGGGCGATGCTATTCTAGATTTACTGAGTACCTATTAAGCTCAAGGCAGTGAAAGATGTTAGTTTACTTAACTCTCACAAACTCATATGACAGATTTTTTAATCTCACTTTGAAGATAAGGAACCGAGACCCAGATATGTCAACCTCACTATGGATGCTAGGTAGCAGTGAGCTGAACTTTCTTAAGCCATCTCTGATGCTTTGTTAGATCCCTCACCAAACTCCTTTAAAAATATGAAAACACATTATCATGAATGAGTGGTGAGAACCATTAGTCACTTATATGTCTGTAATACATTTCCAGCCTCAAAGGCTCAGGATTTAATGATGGGGAAATGTGTTGTGTGAGGGACTACAACCAAACAGACTGAACTGAGCTACTTTAAATGTGAAAGTGCCAGGAATGGCTTTAGTCTTCTGCTCTCTTCTCAGAAGACAATTGTTTTTGAAGAAGGTAATGCTGCCCGCACAGTTCAACCTAACCTGGATCATTCCTGAATGTCCATCTCCAGGCCTTTTGTCCCCCTTTCTTTTATGTCCCAGCCCTCTGGTCACAGCTCTTGTGTTCCCATGAGTGTCTCTCTGGCTAGAGCCTTGGAAAGCTTCCAGAGAGAGGAAACATGGGATGTTTTCACCCCAACACTGGATCCATCTCTGGATACCTGCCCATATCCATGCAGATGCTCATTTGGTTTTATTTGCAGAATCCAGAATATCTTTTAATATTGTTCTTTCTGAAAGATGGTTGAGTTTTCAGAAACCATCTGAAATACTCAAGCTTGGTCCTAAAATACAGAAAATAGCAAAGTAGATTCTGAGCAGGTATAGCAGAGGGAAAATTCAATAGTTACCCTAGTAATCTCTAGGAAACTATGATAGCTTGGATCAGAAATGTTATCCAAAGACTCATATGATGAAGGCTTGGCCATGTGTTAAGTTTGGGGTCAAGTTGGTAGTTGTTGGGAGGTGGCAGAAACATTAGGAGGCAAGGCCCAGTGGAAAGTCGCTGGGGATTTGCACCCTATATGTGGATGGTGGGCCTCTGTCCCTCCTTCTCTTTCTTTGCTCCGTGGTGCCATGAAGAAGGCAGTTTCCTCTGCCACACACACCCCTCACCATGACACTCTGTCTCACTCCAAGCCCACAGTAATGGGGCCAAGTAATCATGGGCTGAAGCCTCTAAAACAATAAGCCAAAAGAAATTCTTCCTTCTTTTAAGTTCTTCTCAGGTATTCTGTCATTGCGTCAGAAAGCTGACTACCACAGAAACCCTGCTGGGAAACTATTTGAGTTACCATTTTATGTGTGGGATAACTTAATGAACTCTAAGTCCTGAACGAACTGAAAATATTTATTCAAAAATAGTTACAGGCATCTGTACACACTAGTCATTCAAACTACCTTATTTGAGCCTCAAACAATCCAGGGGAGCATTACTACCATTATTCTCATGCTTGAATGAATGAATAAAATCAAGCTTAAAGGGATTTTTGTTCTCAAGTGCCTAGTCGGCGAACAGCAGTGGTGTAGACATCTAAAGCTATTCACATCTCTCCCCTATTACTGCCACTGCCATGGTCTGCTTCATCTTGTCAACCAGAGAGGAGCTTTTCCATTTGCTTTTTAAATGTCCATGTCAATAACTGCGAAGGATTTATCACCTGAAAATTAATTATTAAACACATTCATCTCTTTCTACTTGACCTCATGTAGGCAAGTAGAAAGTAGCTTAACTTCATTACAAGCAAACCTCTTCTCAGCACACTGAACTGTCCAAGCTCAAGCTCCAGTAGTTCATAGGAGCAGAGCAGATTGAAAAAATAACACAAGTCGGTCATACATATTTGTGCAAAGAGTCACATTGAATTACTGACTTTGACTGGTAGTTGTATATCTGCATTGCAAATGGGACTTGATCTACCTAAATCCAGAAGATATGGGGAAAGGGAATGTTTCAGCCATGTAAACAGTTCAAATTTTTGAGTTAAGAGGTTGGGCTACATACGATTTGTTTTTTCAAAATGAAATTCTTAACAACAACAACAACAACAAAGTTTATTTATAGACTGAAAACAAGTAACTTAAACCTTCCGAACTTTTTTGCCATTAAGAATGCGAAAACAATAAAGCCAATATCCATGTCTCTGAGTTCTATGTTGAAGGGATTGTTAGGACAACTATGAGCAATTTAATGAAGTGCAAAACTTACTAGGGACAGGTAATAAAATTGCAACACAGATCACCCCACCTCTACAGTTAAATATGGTCACATTTAAGAAATTAAGAAGTATCCATTAAGTAACATTTAAATCCATTTCCTTCTTCCCTACTGTGTTCCCTCTACCCCATCATCAACTTTTTGCAAATCTAAACTTCTAAGCATAAGACAGTGAGAATTATTCTAGAAAGCAGATAAGCACAATCAATGTTGATGAAATCACCATGTAATAATAATAATGAAAACATGCGGATCCATAAATACTATTGAATTTATTGGGTTTCCAGTAACTGCGCTTTTATAGGGAGTCTTGTGCCCAAGTTTAATCAATCTCCATTTTGCTTCTTCCACTTATTCTTTCCTCTAACTCATACTTTTCAAAATCTGCTCTCAGTGTATGCAGAACATTTCTCGAAGACCTGAACCATTTTTTTCTTCCACTGTTTATTAAGGTTTGCTTACGAAAAGAGAAATGTTAGGAGCAAAATAAATGCAACATTTCTTAGACTCTGTTCAATGAGAACAAGGACGTGGTCACACTGCAGCACAGTACAAGAAGTTACATATGCAGGGTACATACCTGTGCTAGTGGCCTTGTGGTCACATTTGTTTCTCTTCAAACTACTTTTATAACATATATGAAATGTACTCACAAAACAATGTGCTTTACTTTGTGGTTTTATAATTATAAGTATTATAGGAGCAATGTTATAACTTAGCAGACACTTTCAAATGAGAAAATTACAATTCCACTTTTCAAAGAATCATGTTATCATTTTTTTCCATCTCTGTGTACTTACATAGCACATTACATAGATTTAACTCTTCTCTAAGGCACATTTTGTAAATTCATAAATTACTTAACATTAACTGACATTTTCACACACATTACAGGTTCTCACATCAAATTTACCTTGTTTACTTCAAACCTAACGCCTTGATAGACAGTGATTTAATTATTCCCAGTAGGCCGTCACAGTTCAACCACTTCAGAGCTTCCACTCTGTAAACTAGTTGTGGTTAATTTCATGTGTTAGTTTGATGAGGCTGTGGGGCATTAAGCATCAGTGTGTTTATGATGGTGTGTCAAGATGAGATTAGGTTTTGGATCAGTGGACTCAGGAAACCAGATCGCCCCCCTCAGGGTACATGGGCATCTTTCAATGTGTTGAGAGCAGAGGAAGGAGGAATTTGTCCCATTATCAGCCTCACCCCCTGAGTTGGGACATCGCTCTATCTTTTCATGCCCTCAGATTGGCATTTACACCACCAGCTCTCCTGGTCTCAGGCTTCTGGAGTGGATCATCAACTTTCCTGGTGTGTTAGTCAGCTTTGCATTGCAATGACCAAATACTTCAGAAAAACAATTTAGGGAAAGAAAATTTTTTTTGGTTTTATGCTTTCAGAAATTTTAGTTCATGGTTTCAAACTGTGGACCTAAGGTAAAGCAAACATATCACGGTACAAATGTCTGAGAGCTGCTTAACCTCCTGGCAGCCAAAAGGCAGAGAAAGTGAAAGACTGCTAAACAGGGGATAGCTGGGACCCGATAGAATCCCCAGCACCATGTTCCCATGGGCCACTTCCTTCATTTAGGCCCTGCCTCCTATGTGCAGTAGGCCACAGTGGCAGAGTGGAGGATGAAAAGATTATTCAGAGATGAGAACTGGTCCGAACACTGAGAGTTCCCAGGGTCTCTCCCAAAGAGAGCACCCAGAAGGAGGGAATTTCCGGGGACCAGCCCTGAACCGAGAACTCTCTGGCTTTTATTTAGATTATCAGTGCAAGAAGAAGAAAGAAAAAGAAAGAAAGAAGGAAAGAAAGAAAGAAAGAAAGAAAGAAAGAAAGAAAGGAAGGAAGGAAGGAAGGAAGAAAGAAAGAAAGAAAGAAAGAAAGAAAGAAAGAAAGAAAGAAAGAAAGACAGCTTCCTAAACAATTTATTGGAGAAAGGAAAAGGGCAATCGCTGACATGACACACTTCACTAGTCTAAACAACTTGCTATTTTCATCACATTATATTCAGGGCCTATGTGCTTGTGTCCTGTAGGTCTTTCCTTAATCTTTCACCTTCAGTCACAGGACCTATGTGCTTTCTACCTGCAGGCTCCTTTGTGATTTTCATCACTCATTCTCCTGGCCAAGTCCCTCACAACCTCTTATTTCTATTAACTACCACTAATGTTATCAAGCTGTGATTTCACCAGTGTGTTAATCCACTGATGGAGTTAGAGTGCTCTTGGTTCAATAACTTCTCCAAAAGTCCACCAGCTGCCAGTTAAGACCTTCACACATGAATTTTGGGGACATTTCCCAATCATAACACCTAGGTCTCTAGTTTGTCGACGGCATTCTGTGTAACTTTTCAGCCTCCATAATCCTATGAATGAATTGTTAGATTTTTGTGTGAGTGTGTATGTGTAGTGAGAGGGATTGAACCCAGAGCCTTTGCAGTGAGCTACACACACAGCCCTTCTTAAATTTTGTTTTGAGATAGGGTCTCATTAAGTCTCTAAGTTGCTCGGGCTGGGCTAGGACTCACTATCCTGCCTCGGTCTCTGACTCACTATTCTATCTCAGTCTCTGACAGCACTGGAATTACAGATATCTGCCACCATGCTTGGCCTCCGTAATCATGAGTCAATCAGTCGATTCCCTGTGTGTGTCTATGTCCCTTTTTGATATATATGTACTATATATGTGACATACAGACATTACATATATCACATACACTATTGGTTCTTTTTCTCTGAAGAGTCTTAACTAACACACTACTTTTGAGCTTGCTGCTAGGCTTTTGATCATCTCAAGTGTGATAAATCTTCATACATTGACAGTGGGCTTGATTTTTGATCTATCATGTTTTGTATCAACTTTGATAAATAATATTGAAGTTGGCTAGAAAGTCAAGCAAAAGTAAAATGCAATGTGACCTCTTGAGACACTGAGTTCCTTCTCTGACACATATATTAATTCCAAAGACCATTTATAAAGAGAGGTTCAAAAGTGTTTCAGGAAATCGTAGAATCAGTATAGCAATGCTATTCTACAGACCACACTGAAGAGCGCAATACTTACTCGGAAATCAGTCCTTGTGTGTAGGACTCATAAAAGCAGTTTCATAGAGTCATAAATTTTCAGCTCACACGTGGTTCATAGTTGCCGAGTGCTTGGCTCTGCCAGGACAGTTTCTCTGATGGTTGTGGATTCTAAAGAATCCTGAGGTTCAAAAATCTCATTAGATTTGCTACATTCGAGATGACTATCTCTGTTATTCTTTGCAACTGGTTTTAGTCTCGAAGGACTTGTCATCCATGGCTGCAAACACAGTGGTTCATACAAAGACCCTCAATGCATGAGGATCAAAAGATCATATTCTAGTCTTAGCCTACACCAAATGGCCTTTGAGAAATCATTTCTGCTCTCTGGTTGCAGCCTCTGAGCTGGTCATTTCCTGTTACTTCTTCTCAGCTTTATCTTTTGCTTTGCTCTGAGACCCAGAAGCCCGTCTCTACACTGCCTTCCTTTCCCTATGGCTTCTCATTGCGTTTTGGTGATTCAGAAGGGTGCGAGGGAAGAGGGTCGGATATTAGTCTCCCACCCCAGCACGCACATGCACACGCACATGCACACGGACACCCTCTGGGGCTGTGGTTTGGTAGCGGCTGTGCTCTGCCATGGCCTCTCTCTATTAAGTGAGGTGACAGCCTCAAGTCTTGCTAGTTCTACCTCCTAGTTTTGTCACTTTGGCTGAGCTGTAAAAGCTTCCTATTGCTGATCATCTTAGAAGGCTTCAACATCCCTTCTACTCAGACTCCTGGAAATAGTCCTTTCCAAGAAACTCCCTTTAGTTTCAAATGTGCCTTCTATCTCCTGTGAGGGACCTTATCTAATGTGGGTTTTCTAATGTGTATGAGAGTCAGACAAGTTGAAGCTCAAGGTTTCTTAGCCCTTCTGTTCTCTGTACCTCTGACCACATTCTGTTTGCTGGTAGACTCAGGGTAATTTTACAACCACAGACTTGCTCAAAGAACAGTAACCTGTTTTTCTAAGGAGGCCCTGACTTTCAATTTCATTATTTTTAAAGTCAACCCAAGATGACTTTAATGGTCAATTGACATCATTCATTATATAGTTCAGTGCTTATTCAAAATATTTGACTTGGAGTTGGAAAATAGAGCCTAAAACTAGTTTTTTCTTTTCCTCTTCCTTTTAAAAACTCAGTTCTGTATTTAAGAACCTCAAAATTAAAAAGCCTTCAGTTAATTAGGGTACCTTTTTCATTGCCTGATTCATGAAGTCCACCTTGCCCCAGCCGTGTCTCTGCTGACCTGTGTACAGCTTTGCCAGCCTGTCTCACTGGACCCCATCCATCTGGCCTATCTAATTGTAACCACTGGGATGTAACTAGACACGGATGGCATTCTTCTTTTTGAGTAATCACATCAATGAGTTATATTAGCTGTCATATTAAAGTAGTTCTCTGCTAACCTCTGGTAATATGAGAACATAGTCACCACTAGCTTTTCTTTCAGGTGGGTAACACCATCTCCCCAATGTTTTTGCCTCCTTAGTACAAGTTGGGAGTAAAAAGGCAAGAGAAGGAACAGAAAAATGGGGAGCTTGAGAGTGGTTCAATATTTCACTTTGTGTAACTTTAATTCTCTCAAAAAAAGAAACTAAAATGTTAACCTGAGATCCTATGTCATTTCAGGATGGTGATCTCCAGGGATAGTGGTCAAAGCTTTTCTCAGGAGGTGAGGAAGGAGAACAGGGGTTTGGGACCATCGAACTTGACTTGGAAATGATGTTGTGGGGTGGTAGTACATGTAATCATTCTGTCGATTTTTACCATCTTTGCCTTTCTCCAATAATATTACCAGAATTAAAATAAACATCAGCAGCTGAATTACCTGCCATATTTTGTTACTCATCTAAGATGAAAAAGTAAGTGGTTCCCAGGTTTTCATCTACAGAAACATGGGTTCAAGCCATTTTTCAGGATTTGAAGTGTGTGTGTTTACAAAAATGCTGGGGATGCATTTTTTCCTATTTAAAATGGATCAAATATATTTTACTTTCAGTGTCTTGTGATTCCAATATATTTCTCGATGAATGTGATTTGAAAATAACAAACACAGATTTCATAAGCTGATGTCACCTGTCATAAATTCAAATTTTCCAACCTTGTTAAACTCACGCTGTTGCTACTTGGCATTGTCGTGGTCTCCACTGTCTTTCTGAACTTGCCCTGAAGGCAGGGAGATGAGGAACAGGAAAATCAAACTGAGACATAGATGAGAAGTGAGGAGAACTTGAGTGGACTACTTTTGCATACAAAATTCAAAGTAGCAGTGCTCTATTTATATGCATTCGCTTTTTCTTCCCTCCTTCCCATGTGACTGTAGCTGTGGAGGAAGATTTTTAGTTAACAGTAGTTTTAAGAAAAACAAAAATTATTCAGTTGACTAAAAATGTATCAAATCAACAGTTACATTTTGATATTTTTCTATAATTTTTCTTTCTTTTCCTTCCCTTGTTTCTCCTTCCCTTTTACCGTTCCCTACCTTCTTTCTTTCTCTCTGTTTTGTTTTTCAGTAAAGTGCACAATGCCAAAACAATTAAAATGATAGAATTATATAAATAGGAACACTGGGACAGAATTAGATTCCTTAAAATATATTAATTAGATAGCAGTCATGGCACCTTGTGTGTCACGGCCTATTTTGAATGTTGGGGAAGGGTGACTGTGTGTTTGGCATGACCTGTGAAGGTCCCATTAGTATAAACACACAGATTGAATTTCCCCTCTCTTGGCAGCCCGCTTCTGTTGCTTTTAACAGCAGCTGCTTGCTCCTATCACTGCTGCAATTTGCTGCTACCATTTCTGCTCTGTCTTCCTTGGTGGAAAGTCGGTTTGGTACATTGCCAAGTTCAGAGATGATTTCTATATTAATGGGATGCCCAGGGCCATGGAATTACACACAGGATCATCAACTTCTGTCTAAATTGAACAACTGTGATAACTATAGTAAAATAAAGCCTGTATAATTAAATGCTTAAAAGCAGAGCCAGCCAGAGAAAGGGACGAGGCAGGAAATCACCCTAATGAATGAAATTTCAATTGCATAACGTAGTCTTCTTACTTCCAGCAATGTATTTATTATAAACAAGACAAGGAAAGTAATTTCTATGATAGTTATTCTCTATTTGAAAGTATCTTTCTAACCATATGTGTCAACATGTCAAACCCAGGTAGATCTCCAAGTAATGCTTGGTCTAACGGCAGATGTAGGGCAGTACCATTTTCTCCAGTAAAAGCCCTACCCTCCTGGCATTACGGAAGTGATCATACCCAAGAACATGAGAACCCTCCAACAGATATCACTTTAATTTTTTCTTGAAAGCCTCAGGCACTGGTATATTCCAATATCACATGATCTGGGGCACAAACCACGTCTTTTCTAGTTCAAAGAAGGATCCATTTCTTGTCCATTGTTCCTCTGAGAAATATAGGACAACCACTTCTCTGTAGCAGACCTCATTTTCTCCTTTTCTATAAACTGAGGTCTAATAAGATGATCTGCACATTCCTTTGCCTCTTACATTCTGATTTTTTACATTCTGACATTTCAACTCCTCTTAAAAAGCAAAAAAACCTCTCATTTGTCTCCAAATTTTCAGCTGGCCTGGGCTACAATGAGCGATGAGAATGGCCCTGGTCTGCATATAGTGTAGTTGACATATATAAGTAACAAAACTCCAACTACTTTTTACATTTGTTATTGTATTATTTATAAGGAGGAAACAAGTGGCCCATGGCCGCAGATTGGATATACGTATTGAGAAGTCTTACATACAGGAGTCATTAGTGTGTTCAGTGAATGAATGAATAAATGAACGCTTGCAGTTTTTTCTAAACCCTACTCTCTGAACCAAGCAGTTAGGTTTCCTCAACTTATTTTTTCACTTGACTAATTTTTCATCACAAATCTAGGAAGATTAGGACACATACTGGAAAGAACTCTGTGGCTGAGGTATTTTTATTTCATGACGCTAATGAAAATGAACACCACAGGATTTTATATATTTTGTTGCATAGAATAATACACATAAATATAAGCATATATATTGGTGTTTTGGAAAAACTGCAGCCAAATTTTGTCTCTTTTCTAAAACAATTTGAGTTTCTTTGAAAGGAAAGTATATCAAAATTTATTTGTCTGCCCAGTTTGCATAATTCCTTCCTACCAGTAGTAGCAAGACAGTAATTTAAACTGGCTCAGCCAAAAAGCCCATGTTTTAGCCCTCCTGGAAGCTATATATAGCCATTTGAAAAGTTGTTCCAACAGCTATAAACCAAAGGGTCATGCACTACTGTCTGGGAAGTCTCCCCCAAAGGAGAAGGAGCACTTTTCACTGTTCCTTTGTGCTGTCCCAGAGCACAGGTATTATATACGATGTTTAATTTCAATTGTCAGCTTGATTGAATTAAGAAGCATCTTGGGAGAGAATTGTTTGTATGGGTGGTAACCATATCCCATAATTAATCCTTTGATGAGTTTATAACCAAGTGTGCTATTAGGAAGCAGGGCTGACTTGGAGAACGTAGGTCACTGGCCTATGACTTGGAACTTGTCTCATGTTCTTCCTTGCTCTCTCTACCTCCTGGTTTCCATGAGGTAAGCAGCTTCCTTCCACGGTGCCCTCCCACTGTGACGTTCCTGCCTTTGAACTAGCTGACCATGGACTCAAACCTCTGAAACTGTGAGTCACAATAAACCTTTACTTCTTTGGTTGTATATGACAGGTATTGCCCCAGCAACACAAAGTGGCTAATCCACTGTGACTGGAACTTTTGCTACCTAAAACTCTGGGGATGCAGATCACACGATAAGGTGTCAGAATGGAAAGTAGGCAGGAGTTTGGGTGACTTATTAAGGCTCTGTGGCAGCTGTACACACCCACGCAGGGACTTCCTTTGATAGCTAAATAAACTGTGTGAGCCATTGCTATCTGGGAACTTTCTGTTATATGTAGCCAGTTCCAGGAGACAACATCAAGGGACAAAGTAAATATTAAATTTTAATTCTAACTAATAAATAATTAGTGTAGAGTTTTAATCACTTATGTATTATGTTTCTTTGTCTTTGTTGACTTTGACTATAGTAAAACTGCAGTCATGGTTCAAACTTAATTTGTAATCCCTATCATTCTCCTTTAGTACTTGTAACTAGGTGGCATTGAATTTTATGTTGTTCTTAGCCTCTTCTCCATCAGGTCAGGGTCATTTCCATTTGAATTTATTTTTCCAAAATCATTGATATTACTTACTCATAACAATTTAGAAAACAGTTTGGTAATGTTGAATGGTTTTTGGGGTGTGAAGGCCTAAACCAGTTCTCATACTAGGTGTTTATTAGCATGGGAATTGACCTTGAATAAGTCCTTTAATCTCTATGATCAGTAGTTTTATCCACAGGAAGTAGAGGTAATAATATTCCTACCTGGAGGACTTATTTGCATTTAGTGAAAGTCGAAAAGACATATATGAAAGTCTTTTGGAAAAAAATAAAGCATCATCCAAATGTTGTTTGTTATGAATATTATTAGAATCTTCAATTATGAGAGACATACTCTGGGTCTCTGCAGATATTCAGTGGAACTACAAGGGAATACCTTTAAAGATTTCAATATATGACAGGTTCCAGTATCTTCCCCTGCTTTTTTGAGGGTAGAATGGATCTTCATTAGAGATTTTACTGCAAATATTCATAAATTTCAGGAAAAAATTGTCATTGCCTACTAATGTGTTTTTTTTCTTTTGGAGTTATTTATGTATAGAACATAAATATTTAAGACTAAATTTTCAACAATGGGCCTTAGGATCTTTGTACTCTTGGTTCTGTCTAGCTTCCTTCATCTCATATTGTGTTGGTATGGATCTGTGGAATCTGAGTACATCACCCTTGGAGTGCATGACAGAAAGGTCAAGGTCAGTCTTTTACAATTTGCCAATCATTTGCAATACAACTGAAAGTGTTAGTAAAAATTGAGATAACTTACATTTGTTGTTTTCTCGTTGTCCAGGTGGGCAATCATAACAAGAATTATTCAAACTCAGTTTTCTCTTCAAAAGCTATATTGATTACTGCATAATATTTTCTGATGGTTCAAGGATCTTATGTTAACTCCCCCAAATGAACTGAAAACACCGTTTGATTCTTGCCACTTACAAAATAATTCCAGTTTCAAAGAAGGTTCTGATGATAAATGTGATTTAGTAGAACTGAACTTTAAATTATATGTATTTATCTGAATCCAGTACCTTGATGTATCCTTTTAGGGTGACAACACATCTCAGCTTACTTGAAACAGTTTCAGTTTATGTCTTCAGTCTCAGCATAATTATTAATAGTGCCCTTTTACTTCCTAAAGCAATAATAAATTATACACTGTACTTCTGCTATTTTAGAAGCATTTTATTGTAATGATTAAAAGAAATGGGGTGTCTTTGTAAAATTTAAGCATGAACCATTCAATCATGGACAATGTGCTCTGCTTTGGATACTTTTCTCTTATTATCTGTGTCTTGTTGAGACACAGGACTAAGCCTGACTGAAAATGCACCCTCTTCTTCAGGAAGAAAAGCTTTTAAATATCACTACCTTTGAGTATCTGATATATTCAAAAATCTGATATATACAAAAGCCGCTAGATGATATGTAAGCCAGGGGATGTGGCTGTGTTTTAACAAAATTGTGTTTATAAAAATAAGAAGGTCAGGATCTAGCTCAGTGGCACAGTGCATGCCTGGTAAGTGTGAGGTCCTGAGTTCAATTCCCAACATCAAAAATAAAAAATAAAAATAAAAACAATCATGAAATAAAAGGCCAGCTCTGGCCTGTGGGTTTTACTGTGCACACACCTGATTGAATGATTTAATATTTTCTCTTGATAACTGACTAAATGGGAATCCATATTTCCAGATTTCAAGTGTGAAGAGGAGAAAAAGGAGAACAGTTGGCTCAGTTAGACAGTAAGTAACATCATGGAAAGACTCTCCCATTTTTTACCAACAAATCATCCTTTCATCAATGCATCCTATTCAATCCCATGACTTATAGTCCACATTCAACGCAATGAAGTACATTCAAGATTCTCTCTCTTTAACAAGGCAACACAGACATATGTCTTTTGTTGTATAACTGTCAGCTAACTTTTATTGTATAGCTGTTCAAAAATTATTTGGTGCCCAACATGTATTCAGAAGAAGTTTCTGGAAAATTTCATTCTACTCTGTATCTTTTTTGTGTTTTTATTGAGTGGGGGGGAAGGTACAACCATACCTCTGGGAACTGTATCTGAAATACACAGATAAACAAGTTTGCATCTGTCAAAGAACTGGGGAGTATATAGAATTGAAAACATGCCAGTAGTTAGAATACCGGAGAATTGTCCATTGTCCTTTAAATTGAAACAGAAAGAAAGACTTAACGAAAAGGCTTGAATAAAACGAAATGGATACTGAAACTATGCTCAGAAACACATTAAAACACTGGAATGTTTTCATGCTATGTTGAGAACTGCGATAATACAGTGTGGTACACAGTGCAAGTAAGTGTGTGTGTGTGTGTGTGTGTGTGTGAGTGTGTGTATGTGTGTGTGAATAGGAATTACAATTAGATGGTAACAAAGTGTTAAGATCAAGATATTGAACATATTAAGCAAAGAAATGTATTCAGTCAGTGTAAATAGACAAAGTGTGACATGCTTTAAATGATGATGACTCGAATTCTTTGCTGTCTGACCTGCAATCTGACGCCCCAGCCAGGGATGAGTGGACTGTCTCTCCTGGAGAGGTAGACACTAGTTACAGCCTGGGGAAAGAGGAAACATCAAAGCAGATCTAGATTTGCCTTGCAATGACAGCTGCATATTAATCTAAAGAATTTCTAAAAAATCAAAAAGACATTTTTCAGCAAAATACACCCCGAGAGCCTCAATCATAGAGCAGGGGAATAAACTTGAAACAGGATTGATTTCATCTTAAAGGGAATATTTCTTTGAAATGCTACCAACTGTAGTTGTCTTATTTGGTTTTCAATCCTATAACAAAATTGTGCCATATTGTGTCAAATAAGAAGATAATATAATGACTTTAAACAAATTTTGTAATTATGGGATCAATCAAAAGTACATTAAATTTGTGTGTATTTGTGAAGTTATGCTGTTGAATACTAAGCAGCTCTAAATATCAATCTTCATTTTTTACTTCAGTTTTAAGAACTTGTCTAAGAGGGTGAGATCTCCCTGACAAGTTACAGATGAGCGGATATCCTATACATTTTAGTTGTTTGATGTTCTCTTTAGAAGGTGCTAGGAATTGTCCTTTCAGTAATTGGAGTCATTTAGATACAAAAAAGGGTATCTGTAGTCTAATGCCTCTTTTATCAGACTCTAAGTACAACTGGAATCTTAGTGCATCCTCAGCTTTTACTGGGACATGGTTTCCAGATACATGAAAAGCTGGGTTATTTTTGCTAAGCGAAGAGTTGACAGTGAGTCCAATTTGGTTAGATTTTTTTACAAAACTATTTTTCCAGCATTTTATGGCCTTTGACTGGGAACATAAGGAAGTTAGAAAGGCCTTGCAAATGTTCAAAGTCAGGCAACCTGAATTTGAAGCCCTGCTTCAATAATTTGGAATCTGGATAAGTGATTCTCTTCCCCAGACTTCAGTTGCCTTGTCTATAAATGAGGGGAAATTTAGTATCTTTTCATTGTGAGAATTATCTAAAATAATGAATAGAAAGTACACAGCCCAAAGCCTGGCATCAAAGGGCTCAGTACAGTTGTTGGGAAGGAGCACAAACTCTTAATTAACCCAAACCACCAACATTTCTGAGTAAGCAGGTATGGGAGATGCTCTTTCTCAGGTGATTTAATTTTTTTAGCCCCAAGAACAGAATTAATCACCTTAAATAGCATTTCTGAAGAGAGAAAATGTGAACATAGAATATTGGGGCAGCATGTAACATGTGTGAAAAAGTAATTATCTTTTATTTCATAAGAGCTAAATCATCTTAAATTAATATTTTTAACTTCATAACTTTTCACACTCTTCTTCCCAGAATTTTCTTGTAGATGTTATATTAAAAATATTTTATTGCAGTCTTTCAGCATAAATTGGTTGTGTGTTCAAGATTGCAATGCATAAATTTTGAAAGCAGTACTACATCAATATAGCTATTTTTCTCTATTAAAAAAGTTCTCTCTACATGCAAAGTCCATGGCAAAGTAATAGCCTGTCCTTTATCTGATAAGACACAACACAACCTAAACAAAAAATTTAGAACAAACATTCTGTAAAATAAAACAAACTGTACCTGACACATTGCATGAGCATACACAAACTCTGAAGAATAAGTAAATCACTTAAAAATGCCTGTGAATAGAGAGGGAGAAGAGAGAGGAAGAAACCCAAATGGTCCTAATCCTTTGCTGGGCCCCAAGGGTGTATCTTTTCCCACTCTGGGTACTTTATATAACCTCACAGCACTCTTGTGAATCCCACAAACTTTACAGATAAGAATACTGAGAATCAGAGAACTGAGTTATAAGCTGAAGATAGTATGACTACCAAGTGGCAAAATCAGGATTTAAATCCAGAGTTTATATCCCTTCTACCTGAATCAAGTGTCCATTAATGTTCATTCTATTTTGTAAAGTGATGGTGTCTAAGGCTGATTATCTCTCTTGGGCTCCACTATGAAAAATGTGGTCTTAATGCCTAAGTAGTGATGGTAACAGGAGACAAAAAGAGTTTTTCCATAACAGTGTGCAACTGCATAACCTCCAGACCTACAGCATCACCTGTAACCAAGATCACTACTTTCTCATTGCTCAGGCAAAACCCCTGATGCTGACAAGTTAAAGGAAGAAAGGCTTGTTTTAGCTCACAGTTTGTTAAAGTTTCAATCCATAGTCAGCTGGCTGTAGGCCAGGGCGGCATGGCACAGGGGCATGTCAGAGGAGAAGCAGCTCAGTGTGTGACAGACAGGAAGCAGAACCATCAAGGGAAGAGAGTTACACCCACAGAAGCTCACCTTCCCAGCAGCCTTCACCTTCCAACATCACATCCGGTATAAACCTATCAGCAGACTAATCCAGTATTAGGATCCGGTTACTTCCCAAAGCCCCACCTATGAGCATACGAGGCTTCGGTGGAACATCTAGATATAAACCACAACAGGCCCCATCTCAGACCTCCTGAATCAAAAATTCTGGCACGGGACCAGTAGGTTTTGATTTAACAGGCCCTCTGAGAGATTGTGATGGATGTTAAAGTCTGAGAACTACAGTAATGTAGCTATGGACTTCCTGCTTTAACATGTGACCTGCATACCTACTCTGTGCCCTGACTTTTCAGTCAGTGGCCAGTGATGGAGCCTGTTCTGGAGGGCAGAGGTGAGAAGAGTCCTATAAGCACTGTCAAAAATGTTTCCGTGTGGAACCCAACATTAATTTTCTGCTTCTCCAAAAAGTAGACAAAACATTGTGTCTATTCCTGACAACAGCATGGAAGCCTTTTAATTAGTCCACCCTGGAGGAAATAGAGATGTGCTTGTTAAGTAATTGCTCTGATTACCAGTAGGCAGGGGTGTGCATTGTTTTCTGATGCATTTTTTAGGAGTGAGCAGTGCTACCAAATTGAAGGCTTCTTACAGAGGGTGTTAACATAAAAGGACTCCAGCAAGTCATGTGGGAGGGTAGGGGATGACACTGATGACAGGAAGAATTACAGAGCCAAACATACACAAAGACACAAATACACACACACACACTCGCATTCACTCATAAATACCATTTCACACTGTGCACACTGGGCTACTTTCTTGGAAAATGAGCATTCTGATACTCCCTGAAAGTTCCAAACAAATACTAAAGCCAAATACCTTTCTCCTGGTCCATTGTAAGATAGAAATGTCTGTTTTACTGAAGATGACTTAGCCCTGTGACAAGACATATAAACACAAATTACAAGAATCTAAAAAAATTGAACATCCCATCTCATATCTGTGGGTGCCTAATTCACACACAATCCTGGCAGTGAGCGTGAGTAGTGGGTGCAAAATGAGTTGGAAAGGAACTCCAAGGCCATCTCCTTCACCTTCTCCCCTCCACCTCAATGAAACAGCCCATTCTATTGTTCATCTACTGTAGGAGCAGCAGTATAGCATCCTAATACCACGGAAATGTCATCCAGCTCCTGACAGATGGACCCAGATTGTCAGAGTCATACACAGAAAGGGGCTCTGGACAAAGTTATAGAGTCTGCTACAGCCTCTCACAAAAAAGGAGGAAAAAGAGACCACAAATAAGTGACTACCTTTTTTCCTCTTTTCATTTAAATTTCCAAGTATAAAAAATGAATTGGCTTAGTTTACTAATTTACTTTGAACAAGGTGTCTATCTGTGGTCCAATTGTGGTATCTTTTCAGTGAGAATCTCTACAGGAAGGCAGGCTCTGGAAGGGGCCAATAGAGGAGCATCTTCTCTGGGTGACATGCTGGGTTGGGGCTGACAGGGAAACGGCAGTGGCCACATTAATGTAAAATTAGTGGCAAATGTGCTTACCTTCTCCACCATATCACTGACATCATTGAAATATCTTATTTATTTTAACAAAAGCTCTTTCTACAGGAATCTGCCCTTGTTACTAGGTACTCATAAATTTATTTCATTTTTTCAAAAGAACCAGTCATAGGCTTCAGGGCTAAGAATAAATACTTCCAATTTCCTCCTTGAGGCTCTCAGTAGAATTTTACCTTATGAAGTTAAGTATGACCATATAACTCTTCTTGGGCAATAAACGGTGAGCAGAGGTAATGGCCATGGCTGTGTAGCTCTTGAGTGTGGTCTGTACTGTGACTAGATGAGCCAAACTGTGCTCAGAGCTCCTGCTTTAAGGCAATGCATTCCTTCCCCAAGTGGTTCAACACTGGGGCAAAGACAGTACAATGCCTACTGCATTCAGGTTCTCATTTAATCTAACAAACCCATGAAGAGGTTTCATAGTCCCAGATTTATAAATGGCAAAAATGTGATTTGGGAAAATTCGGTTGCTCCAGGTCACTTAACAGAGTCAGGATTCAAACGAGGCATTACTCCTTGCACTGCACTGAGTTACTCTGTTAGATTACATACATTTCTTTGGAACCCTGTATTAATTTGTAAGGGATTCTGTACTGAAATACTCTAGGAATTTATTTCCTTTCAGTCTGGAAGCTAGCAAGGTTAAGGTGCCACCAGGTTTGGGTCCTTCTTTTTGGCTTACCGATGGCCACTCCTTTGCTGTGTGTTCATGTGGTCTGTCCTTTGTGAGCAGGCCTCTTAGAGTCTGTGTCCACATATCATCTTTGTATAAGAACACCAGCTAGACTGAGTTAGGACTTACCCTAATAACCACATCAACTTGATCAGTCTATAGTCTCTATCTCCAAATGCAGTTGTAATCTGGGGTATTGGGAGTTAGGGTTTCAACCTATGCATTTACGGGAACACAATTCAGTCCATAACAAGCCTCAGCCTGGCTCTCTTCAATTTTCCAACATAGGATCTTGTTCTTTCTCTAGTCCCCAGAATATGCAGAATGCTCTCCTGCTTGGAAGAGCCATCTAACCATAGGGTCTCGGTGCAGTGTGGAGACCAGTGCCGAGAATCACACAACTCTTGCTCCTCTTTTCTGAACACAAGTCCACAATGGTCTTTTCACTGTTTTCAGCAGTATTTTTCTAAACATCTATGTTACTCAGATGGCTCTTCATGAATTCCTGTTCAACATAAACTCTTAGAGTTTTTGGGGGTGGCTTTGATATCCAAGTAAAACTCTCTCATTTTATTTTCATTAAGTTAATCATTTTGGAGTACAGGTTGTTTGGATTCACATTTGTGTTTATGATTCCAAAATGCATGATTGCTATCACTCTCATTACATTCCTTTGGTTATTTGTGACTTCTTAATGTGTGACTCAGGAGGTTTTGTACATTGTACTGTCTCCTTGTCTACTCACTAGTCCTTTCAGCAATATGATCATTACTAGTTTTACAAATATGCCTTTTCTACCTTTTTAAGTTGCTGAGAGACACTGGCTAACTGGAAAGTTCCAGCAGAGCTGCATTGTACTGCCGCATCTGTCCCTTCATTCAGGCATGTAAAAGAACACTGACCAACTCACCATTCTACCAGCATCTAGCTGACATTTGCAATCAGGGGTTCCTTTCTGCTTTTGGTCAAAGAAACTGACAGTCCTCATACTTTCCATGTTCATGAGGAGGGAGGTCCTGGGCACTGAACCCAGACCTCACTCATGCCAAGCATGTGGTCTACCACTAAACTATCTCCCTGTCAGCATACTTTTCATCTTTTTGAGGGGCTATTAGGCAGATGATTACATCCCTTAGTACTGGACCACATCTTCTTGACCACTGGAGTTTTGATTTCTTTGCTGGCTCTCACTTAAGGCCTTGTAAGTATGTGTCTATAGCTTGGTGACTCAGCAATCACTCAGCCGGATGGGTCCAAGCAGAGCTTGCTCCAGGGAAATGGTCAAAGGACTCCCCCAGGCTTGGGAAAGCTTAGTCCTGACAGGTGGAGCATTATGGGGGGAGTTCCTTTCACTAGGGGTCCTCAGCACTGTATTGTGGCCATTCTCAAATTCACATATGTGGAATAAAAAACAGCCCTCGATTTAATCTGCTGCTGCAGCCCCTGCGAGGACACAGCTGGGGAGAGTGTGCTGCTCTATTCACAGCCAGTCCCTTCTCTCCAGCCTCGCAATAATTTTGTTGTCTTTGTTATTTTATATCCTGCGGTGACTTCCCTGAGTGCAGTGAGTGATTAATTTAGCTGGTGTCACAGGCTACAACATGTTGATATAAAGGAAAAAGAAAGAGAAAAGAAGAAGGGTGGAAGGGGCGGGAGGCTGCTGGGGCAAACAGGCACAGCATCCAAGCACCAGCCCTCGCACAAAGTGCCCCATTGGCCAAACTGACCCTGTGACATTGTTTTTGTGAACATGAGTATGAACCTCTGAATGGTTGAGTTCCGAAATTCAAAGGCTGACACTCTCCTAGGGCTTTTTCACTTCCCCCACTGCCTCTGAAACATCAATAGCTTCGGGAAATAATGAAAAACAAATCAGAAATAAAATCAGCACTTGAAAACCCATGGTTATCTGTGAAAAGGGCTTCTACTGTTCAAATGCCAGTGTACAACAGAGCAAGATTCAAGATCATGTGTGAAAACAAACTAGACATTTTTTTTTGAAGTTCAAAGTCCCCGTTCAATCTTTTATTCTTCTTGGCTTATGAACCTGAAAAGGGCTCATGTGGCTATGGATTTGGGAATCATCACATTGTTCCCCAATGCTAGGTTGGAGGCTTGTTTGTGCCCATAACAATCAACAGTAGTGAGGGGGGCATCCAAAGGATAACTCTACTTATGTGTACCCCATGCAAGGCAGCTTAGGGGAAGCTAACGGGAAAGGGTTTATTTTCATAATGGTTGAGCTGATGATACTGGGTCTGTAAATCAAGAGTCTTTCTGTCATAAAATTTTCGCCATTTGTAATCCAACCCTTCCTTCACAATTTTGGAATCTTGCTTTTAAATATTGTGTTGAGAAGTAACTCAAGAGGGAATTTTATGTTTTGTTTTCATGCTAAACCCAGAGTTTGACAATTTTAAGAGATAGCTGTAAAATTTTTAATTTAAAGATGATATTTCTGGCCAGAGATTTAGCTCAGTGGAGTAAGTGCCTGCCTGGCAAGTGTGAGGTCATAAGTTTGATCCCCTGTACCACAAGAAAAAAAAAGAAAAAAGAAAGAAAGAAAGAAAAAAAGTGATACTTCTTCATTAAATAAAATAGTGTCTGAATAGCCAATTAAAATCTCACTACACAAAGTTTCCCATTGTCAACATATAAAGGATAATTTTCATAAATGTACACATGTGCATGTATATTTTAATACTTTATTACAAAAGTGGGATAATTCTGTACAAAATAGTATATAACTTATACTTCTCAACTTAAATGCAGACATCATTCATACTATTCAATTATTTCTACATTATTTTTAATGTCTGCACAAGATTTATTTAATGGGGGGGGTAAGATGGCACATTCACACTGTAAATATTGAGAGAGTCTGTACAACACTTTGTATTCTATATGGTGCTTCATAATTTGCTTGTAGTACTTGACAATTGGCCAAGGAGAAAAGTACTACATTATTTTATTTGCTTTAAAAAATTTAAGATCCTACATATTTTAAAGGACAACATAGTATTTTGTTGGATGTAAATATGATTTTTTTAGCTCACAAATGCTCCATTCATGAACATTTAGATTGGTCCTGTTTCTTGGTTTGTTTGGGCTATTCTACCAGCACTGTGATGAACATGATTGAGACTTTATCAGTTTGAATGATTCTCCTTTCAGAATTATTTCCAAAAAAAAATTACAGACTGCTGGGGTAAACAGTATGCACATTGTGCATCTTAGCTACTTGTGATATTCAGGGCCTGAGGATATAGCTCAGCAGCACAGTGTCTTCCTGGCAAGCACAAGGTCGTGAGTTCAATCCCTGATACCAAATAAATAAACAAAATAAAATAAAGTGATGTTCAGAAAACTAATGTTCAATAAAATTTTAATAAATTTTTAAACATTTTGTCTAACTTATGAATAAAAATGAAATTTATCATTTTTATTTACTTTTCATTGATTATTATCATGACTGAAATATTTCCATATGTTGAATGTTTACTTCTGTGAGTTATCTGCTCATAGCTTATGCTCAGTTAATAAAATGTTTTTTCATTTCCAACTAAATGTTATATCTTAGAAATCCTTGTAAGATCAAAATTCATTCATTCTTCTTTATAACTGTGTAGCATTCCCTTCTACCCAGGTACGATAATTTGTTTAAATAAACCACTTATTTGCTGTCATTTTTTCAGTCTTTGTTATCACCAACTATGTTTATAATGAACATCTCTCTTTGTATGTAATTTTGCATATGTGAAGATGGTAAGGGACAAAGTCCCCAAAGGGCCAGCTTCTGGACCAAATTGAAATGTGTACTTTATATTTGATAGATGTTTCCCAGTTGTCCTCTGGATTATGAATGAACACTATTGACTTTTGTCTCCTAATTTTTTATGATCTCAATCTAAACATTTTAAAATGTTACATAATTCCCTAATTAATTTTTATCATTAATGAGATTGAGAATATTTTCATGTATTTAGGACCTTTTCATCTTTTTTAAAAATACATATTTCCAGACTCCCCCAAATTCAAAGACCCAACCCAAAAATGGGCATCTAAGATGAACATACACTTCTCAGATGAAGAAATACAAATGGGAAATATATGAAAAAATGTTCAGCATCATTGGTCACTTGAGAAATACAAATTAAAACGACACATTAAATACAAATTAAAATTCCATCTGACTCCACAAAGAATGGCCAAGATCAAGAAATCAACCAATTAAAAATGCTAGAAAAGCTGTGGGGAAAAAGGAACACTTCTCCATTGCTGGTGGGAGTGTAGGCTGCTACAATCACTATGGAAATCAGCATGGAGATTCCTCAAAAAGCTAGGATTAGAGGTTTCACTTGACCTAGCTATCCCACTTCTGGACATTTTCACAGAAGAACTGAAAGCATCATACCACAGTTTATAGCAGCACAATTTGTAACAGTAAGTCTTGGGAACAACCCAAGTGCCCATCAAAGAACGAGTGAATAAAAAACATGTGGTATTTTTATACAATGGAGTACTATTCAGCTATAAAGAAAGATTGCTTCAAGGCTTTTATAAGTAAATGGATGTGACTTGAGACCATACTCATAAGTGAAATCAATCAAACTCACATGAGTAAATACCATATTGTCTCCCTAGTGTAAGAAACTGAAAGAGGAAATACAATCCAAAATCTGCAATAAGTATTGTGTAAGGGTAAGAAACTGCTCAAAGAGGAAAAGTAACTGGGATGGGGGAAAGGAGGAAAGAAGGAAAGGAAAAGGGAAAAGGCATAAATTCATATATATATATGAATTTATATATATATATATATAAATATATATATATATACATAAGATAGCTAAGATGATATACTACTAATTGTATTAGCTCTTGGAAAAGAACAGTTAATACTCATATGATTAGATCAATTTTACTTGTCTATATCTGGTAATCTAAGCAACCCTTTTGAAGGTTACAATATGCAATACCACAACCATTATTAAATTCCTACCATCTTGTTTTGAATACTTACACTGTTATTGTTTTGGGTTTGATGTTGTCATTGTTTGTCTCTTTTGCTTTTTGTTTTTCTTTTTTGTGTCTTTATTCTCTTAAATAAATTAAAAAAATAAGCATCTGAGATAAATATGCACTTGTCAGAGAAGCAATACAAATGGTAAATAAATACATGAAAAAATGTTCAACATCGTTTATCATCCAAGAGATGCAAATTAAAACAACACTGAGATTCCACCTTTTTCCAGAAAGAATAGCTGTCATCAAGAAATCAACCAGTAACAAATCCTGGAGAGACTGTGGGGGAAAAGGAACCTTTCTCCACTGTTGGTGGAGTATGGACTGGTGCAATCATTGTGGAAATCAGTGTGGAGGTTCCTCAAAAAACTAGGTTAGAGGTCCCATTTGACCAAACTAGTCCCCTTCTGTATATCTTCCCAGCAGAATTAAAAACATCATACCACAGCAATATATGTGCACCCATGTTTATAGCAGCACAATTTGTAACAGTTAAATCTTGGAAACAGCCCAAATGCTCACTAATTGAGGAATGGATAAAAAAGACTTTCTAAATATATAACCGAGTACTACTCAGCTACAAAGAATAATAAACTTGAGACTTTTATAGTAAATGGATGCAAATCAAGACTATACTCATAAGTGAAATAAATCAGATCCACATGTGTAAATATTGTGGAATCTCACTAGTGTGAGAAGCTAAATGAGTAATTAAGATCCAAAATGTAAAATAGATATTGTAAATTGGGAAGAAACTGCTCAAAGGAAAACAGGACTTGTGATGGGGAGAAAGAGAAAAGAAAGAAGAGAAAAAAATTACATACACACACATAAGATAGTTAAGACAATTGTGCTACTAATTTCTCCCACTGCAAGAAAAGAAAACTTTATACTAATATTATATGGCCAATTTTTCATGCCTATATCTTGTACTCTGAGTGACTTCTTTGAAGATAAGAATATGCAATGTATTAGCTGTTGTTAATCTCCTATTATCTTGTTTTGAAATTTTGTTTTATTGCTTTTGTTTTTTCTCTTTAAAATAAAATAAAATTAAACAGTACATATCTCATATTCCTCTGCCTTTGGAACTTAGAGAATTCCTTATTCAGTCTATTGAGAAAATTAATTGTAGTCAGTACTATTTTAAATGCTTCTCCAGTTGGTCATCTGCCTTTTTATTGTCGTTAATTGTTAGGTAGTAAAATTTAATTATCCTTACCTTTATGGCTTCTAGGTTTTTCCTTGCTTAGAAAGTCTTACATTATGTCAAAAGTATAAACAAACATCAAGTTTCCTTCTACTATTCCTCTGTTTCCATTTTTTATATTTAAATCTCTGATTCCTCTTGAATCTTATTGCTAAGAAAATTTAGTAATTTCAATTTTATTATTTTCCCAAAGGTCTAGCTAAGTGTTTCTAAAACCATTTATTGAAAAAACCATTTCCCATTGTCTTTAATCAATGACTTCATCATGTAGGAAATTCCCATAGAAAGTTAAGACTATTCCTAGACTTTCCATTGTCTCATTGCTGTTTCGAGGCTGTAGTGACACTGTATAGTTTTATTTATTATAGATTAATAATACATTTTAATATATGGTATGCCAAGTTTCCACCAATAGTCCTTTCCTATTTTCCTCCCTACCATCAACAAATCTCAAAATAAACAAGCAGTGCACTAAGGAAATAAATAACCACAGTAGGATTTTTATTGAGATTTTGTAAATTTATATATTGAGTTAGGGAGAATTTTCACAATTACATTATTGGGTCTCCTTGCCTAGTTCTGCCCTCTTTATATCCTGTAGTCATTTTCGAAGGTTCCTTGTGTGTTTCCTGCACACTCCTTATTGAGTCTCATATAAGGCATGTAATGGTTTTCATTTCTTTTCTAAATGAGATGATTTCTTCCATTAAGGTTTTGGTTTTCAAATTTTGTCTATTTAACGCAAACTTAGATGAAACTTTTCCCTCATCTCACTTCAGTACTGATGCTCTTATTTTTATAGAGAACTCAGATCTGCAAACACCACAGTACAAAAAGAGTGTTGCACCTAAGACCCACTCCAAACCCCAACTGCTGTGAAATGATGAACAAATAATAGGAAACACTTACCAAGTAGATTGTTAAAATACAGATAAAGGACAATCAATTTAGTCATTATGTAACTGCATGGTTTTAAGGGGTTTTATAATTTAAAATAAAAGCAAAGGATAGTGTCATTCTCAGCAAAGGACAATAACTTAATATCAATCAATGCTGGTGACCAACACACTATGAATACTATGTCACGGTTCCTGCCCCTCTCCCCTTGCTTCCTCTCTATGTCAGAAAGGCTTTCTCTTAATGCATTCAAAAGGGCTATTTTGGGACTCAAGTCACCTTTCTCTCCTTGTGTCTCGACAACAGACACAATCCATCAACCTCCTATCATACACGAGGGGAAAATATCCACTCTCTAAGATAGTGGGGCATCACTGATGCTCTGCATTATCACAAGGGCTGAGTCGAGGTTCTCTGATGTTTATGAGTGTGAATTTTTAGTCACCCCCTCAATGCCCACATTTGGGGGCCTGATCAGCTCTGTCTGAATAGAACACTTTTACTGACAAGGTCTGGACTGCTAATTTTATTTTAGAAGTATGGGCAAAAGCCTGCAGAAAGAAGAACTCCTATGAACTAATACATAATGAATATCTTATGGGACAAAAAGGATATAACCTGAGCCTAATGTATATAATAAATCATATCAATAATGGAAGTAATAGATGCTGATTTGGTGTGAAATCATAAGCAACTTTCGTGTCAGCCCTATCATGAGCTGGGCTACAGAAAAAGAGACCCTTATTATTAATGCAACTGGATGGGGATATCTGGTCATACAGACAAATCCTAAGAAAAACATCCTGCATAATAGTTATTCTTCATGGAAAAAAGCCTTTAACCAGAAGTTAGACCCCCTGTTTCTTAGGACACAGATACCCCACTATTAACTTACAACAGTTCTACTACCCAATATACAGGAGGATTGAACAAGCCTAGAAACGAACCATAATTTCCCTCGAGTGACAAAATCAAATGGTTGACTTCCTGTCCAACATCTCCACTAATTTTAACAAGACCAAAACTGATGTCTCTTCCCCAAAGCCTGGTCCTCCCATAGGCTCCTCATCCAGGAAATTGCATTCATGCTTTTGTTTGCATCCAGGAATTTACATTCATCATTTGTTGCCTCATAGCCCGTGCTTTATTTAGCAGTAAATCTAGGTAGCTCCACCTTCAAACTCTCTCTCTCTGAAACCCAGCCACTGCTCACTGATCCGCTTGCTACTCTCCAGGCCCAACTTAGCACCATCTCCATCCTACACAGCTGCCCTGGCCTCTTACTGGGTCTGCTCCCAACAAGAGGTCAGACTGACCCCAGGAAGAACTAAAGAATATTGGCCATTGCTTTGCTCAAAACCCTCCAATTGCTCACATTCAGAATGAAAGCCAAGGTACCCATCATGCCCGACAGAGCCCCACGTTTCTGGCCTCAGACCCTTCGCCATGGCCTGCATTTCTTTCTGTGTTGCACTTTCCCTTATCCACTCTGGCCTCCTTGCCTTACTGACAGTGCTTAAACACACCAGGCGGGCTTCTCTCAGCGTCTTTGCACCCTCTGCCTAGAATGTTCTTTCCCTTGGGATCTCGTGGTTGTTATCACACCTCCTTAAAGTCTTTACGTACAAGTCTTGTTATCAGTGAGTCCCTCTGAAATGAAAAATTTAAAAATAAAGTATATTAAAATAAAGTAATTTAGTCCTTCCCTGACACTTCTTCCCTTCCCTTCCTTGTCGTTACCCTCAAGTTTTAGCACTAGCATGTCTCATGTTTTACTTAGTGATTTATTGCTCTCTGAAGGATAATGAGTGTTGTAAAAGGAAGGAATTGTCTGACTTGTTCACTTGTCCCTAGAACATTGCCTGGAAATACCAATAAAGGAGTGAATGAGTAATTTTGGATTATGCAAATAAAGGAGTGTGAATGGGTAAATTTTAGCTATGCAAATAAAGGAGTGAATGGGTGTTCGAGAGCAGAACATAATAAAATAGCAACATGCAACTTTAATTTGGTGTGAAATCATAAGCAAATACTTGAAAGGCTCACGCATAGAAGCATATGTTGACATCTTTTTATCCCTTGTAAAACGTCAAATTTTTAAATATATTATCAGCTACTTCACCTTCAGCTTGTTTTATTAATCCTTGAAGATTATGAAATGCAAGAGAAGGTAGGTCTCTGTGGTTCTTAATTTAAATTGAAGACTCCACAACTCCCTTTATAAATATGATGACACTGAAAAAGATAATATTGTCCAGTGTTGTTTTTTTCAGTAGAGTAAGGGACTAGAGAAGGGTTTCACTGAATCGGCTTAAAAAACCAGTCTCTCCTCCACAAAAAAGACTCGGTCAAAAGATGGGCAATTGAAATGAATAGACACTTCCCAGAAGAAATAAAAATGGCTGCTGAATACATGAAAAAATGTTCATTAACTCTGGCCATTAGAGTAAAGCAAATGAGAACAACACAAAGAGTCCATCTTACTCCAGAAAGAATGGCTACCAGTAAAATATCAAATAACAAATGCTAGAAGGGCTGCAAGGAAAAAGGAACCCTTCCACATTGTCGGTTGGAATGTAAACTGGTACAACCATTGTGGAAATCAGAATGGAAATTCCTCAGAAAACTAAAACTAGAAATTCCAATTGACTCAGGTATTTTTCTTCTAGGTATATTTTTTGAAAGAGTTAAATGTATCATACCTCAGTGCTGCAAGCATACTCAAGTTTATGGTAGTTCAATTCACAACAGATAAGTGTTAGAAGCAGCCAGTAAGTCTATCAACAGATGAGGGGAATAAGAAAATGTACTTATACGCAATGGAGTACTATTTAGGAATATTGAGTAACATTTAGGAAAATGGATGGTTCTAGAGACCATAATGTTAAAGAAAATAAATTAAACATACACATTTAAAAGATTTCATGACTTCTCATACGAGAAATCTAAAATATAAATAAAAAGCAAAATAAAAGAGATGATAAAAAATGGAAAGATGGTTCCTTTGCAAATAGCAAGGGACTAAGAGATAAAGAGGAAAGAAAGGGGAAGAGATAAAGAGCATTAAAGATGCAATAAGTACATGTACGACCTCCCCACAAGGAATGGCATCATTAGGTACTGGAAACATGGACAGAGAATCTAAAAGTTGAAAAAAATAAATGCAACATTGCTAATGATCAAAGCAAAATCCCAAGTATTGCAGCTTAATCTGATCCAAGTGAAGTCAACCTAAAAAGAGTCATATTTTAACATGGTTAGAATTACTTAGTAGCCTTTCCGACGGTATTAATTCTAACGAAAACAGAGATCAGATTGATCTAACCTAGGCATTTGCCTGGGGTACATTCTAGTGACAAGAGCTAAAAAGGTGTGTGACTCATGATTCTCAGGCTCTGCTCACTCCTTGTATCATGTGGCCCAAACATCTTTGTTACTTGACATTTTGCCTCTTGCTCTTTCTATTGATGCGGTCATCTACTTATAAGTAGACACCTGAAACCAAATTTTTATTAAACAATATCTAATTAATATTCACTACGCACACTGCTGTCATAAATATTTAGCCATTTAAGTTTTTGTTAATATTGCCCTTTACCTATTAATTCATTTTGTAATTGGACCTCTAAAGGTTAGAAAATGAACAGCCTATATATTTAACTTTTTCATAAGTTACTTTTTTTATAAGTCAGATTATTCTAATATTTGGGACAGTAAATGACAGCTATACTATGAAAAATAAACTTTAATCTAAAACTAGTTGATGAAGTCAGATAAGAGCTGAAGGGTTTGGAGAGAGTAGTCCCAGGTTAAATCTATACCACTCAGTTTACATGTTCTATGATTTGTAGGTGTGAATGTGACTAGTTGAATATATATGAAGGCTCTCGTTAGATCTTCTTTGTTTTTTTTTCCTTATCAATTAGAATTTTTACCTGAATTCCTTTACGGAAGTTCAGTGCCACCATAATTTCAAGGAAGTTCTGCTTAACAAACCATGGAGGACTGTGTCCTGGAAATGCATAAACATGACAAATGCATGTTCTGGCTCATTCTATGCAAGTAATTTCCCAGGCTCATTGATCAGTGGGCCACTTTTTTAAAACAATGGTATCTGAAGTCTGAGATTCCTTACTTGGATAGGGGTAGGGAGGTGTAAGTGTGAAACACAGCTAAGGAAAAAGCCGTTCTGTTTTCCAACTTGTTAATAATATTGGAAGAAACAAGGAAAAAACACTCACCCAGGCATTAGGGCTCTGGCTTTGGTTTTGTTCTTTTTATTTTTAGCTACATGTCAAGGTAACTGTGTTGAAAGAGAAGCTTTTGAGTAGTGAGTCTCACCCCCAATGGGACCATACTACACAGGTGGCGTCACTGAATTCTGCTGTATCCAGAGCCGTCTATCAGATTTCCTCATGATAAGGCCTTCAGCCCTTCTCTTGGGCACTCTTACCTGTCCACTGCAGGCCAGCATTCTTTGTCTGTAGTAAGAGTAGAGGGATTTTATATTCAGTCCTACAGGCTACAATAGTATTTTCACTCTATCAGATTGTGAAATTAATTTCATGTGGCACAGGTAGTATTTTAAGTGAAATACTACAGAAAAAACTATCGAAAAAATGCTCTAAGTAATAAGAGCAAGGTTTGTTCAGCAGATTCTAGGTGTGTACTGGATATTGATATGAAATTGATCATTCAACATAGGTAAATCCAAAAGGCATTAAACCCATTTATGACAAACTGCATTTGTTCACAAATACCTGCATTTTTTTCTCCACAAGCAGAACATCTCACACTTCTGCTGTACTGCTTCAGTGTTCCTACAGGACTCAGATTTGGCCAAGGAAATGTGAACATTTCTAAATGTATTCCTTCTAGACTTTGCTCATGAAAATTTCCCCAAACTATCCTTGCTTTTTGCTCTCTGTAGCTGGATTGAGAAGACTCAGAGGAAGATGGAGCCATAAGATGGGAGGAGCCCAGGTCGTTACATGAGCATGTGGAACGCTGCTTGCTGACCACCCTCCCTAATAGAAACCTTTTCTATTAAGCTGCTGGCACTGGAATTTGGGTTTTGTAATGGCTTGTTTTACTTTCTTTATCGCAGGACTGATTAAAAAAAATGAAATCTAAAGCGAAGTGTCCTGTTCTCTTTATCTCTGATCTCTGGTCTTATTACAGCTCTTTAACAAACAGCACCCAACAAAGTACTAAGCTCAGTACATGGAATGCATGCGGAGTTGGCTGTCTTCACAGTCTAGCTTCACTTCTGTATTTTACCTGTAACTTAGTCTCCTGATTGGCCCCTGGATTTCTACCAGATTATACTCATATCCTTGGCTCACAACACTTTATGACTGAATCACACCCAGCTGCTCGGACCTACCCTATAGCCAGTCCTTCCCTACCGACTTCCAATAGATCTCTCAGCAAAATCTGGGATGTAGCACGAAACTAATTTATAATAATTTCTAATAAGATGTTTTAACATATGTGAAGAACATTTTCATTCTAAGAAAATTATTTGAATTACAACAATAGCAACAAGGGACAATAGGAAGCATTGACTTCAGGCATTGTGTTAGATGTTTTGTCTATGTATTATCCCTAATTCTCATAAAAAATCCAATAAAGTAGATACTATTATATTTATTAAAATATGGAGACAATGAAGTTCAGAACAGTTGGAAAGATCACCCCAGGTGACACTGTTAAAAATGTGCCAGAGCCAAGATTTGAGCTCACATTTGTCTGATAACCAAAATCATGCTTTTTTTTTTTTTTCCTCAAATGATGTTCCCTCCTGAGGACAAAAAGAATAAATGCTCAGTAGCCTGAAGTTTAGACTTCTATAGGCTGAAGATTTTCCTGGGAGCTTTTAGGTCACCCTTCTAAAAAAGGAGCCTGATTGTGGAGGCCTCACCATGCACTGAGCTGTCCTGATGTTTTAGTTCACTTGTGGCTAAGTCAAAGCTGGAGACATCAGAATCAAACTGAGCAGTTCAGTGAAGAACGCAGTTACCCTTTGTTACCCAGGTGTAAAAGGAAGCCCAAGCTTCGAAGAAACGTGCCCAGCACACTACTCTAACACTTGATCAGGTAGCTGGGAACTGACAGGAATAAACAAATCTGAGGCTTACTTCAGTATAACCAGCCAGTGTGTTGTCTTCAGACATAAAATGTAGACCCATGGTATTGGGGTTGGGGTGCTCTAAATGATTCACTGAGAAGTAGAAAGAAAATATTGAATTTCCTGTAGCACAGTAATTCTGTTTTGAACTAAGATAGCTAAGAAGTAGGCTCATGCTGGTGCTTTCATTCCTTCCTTAGGTCACACATGACAAACAGCTTGCATGACACTCCTTGAGCGAGGAATGAGAGTCCAGGGCACAGCAAGGCTGAGAGCAGAGCATTGTTTACTAAGTCACTTTGCAAACCATTTCACTGGACAAAGTCCTGTTTAGATTTATATGTTACTGATCCAGTTTTAGCAAAAATAATCTTCAAAAAAAAAAGCCCAGACACTCTGGTTTAAAGTCTTCCTAGAAAAAATTTAAATGCTGGGCTGTGGATATAGCTCAGTGACATAAGTGCCTGCCTGACAAGCACAAGGTCCTGAGTTTGATTCCAAGTACCAAAAAAAAAAATTTTTTTTTTAATTAAATGTTGAAGGAGGGTAAGTACAGATAATCAAGAAGATAGCAACCGGCTGGCCTTTATCCCACTGATGGTTTCCGTAATATTTGTTTTGATTCTAGCCACACCATGAGGTTAAAACATGAGAATTTATTCAGAAGTAACAGAAATCATCAAGAGTTCTTAAACTGTAGGCCCACTGCCACGGATGGTGAGCAGCAAGCCCAGAGTATCTTGCAGCTTGAGATGTGCAGATGACTGAGACGTGTGTAGATAGTTTATAAAATAGACTGCAGGTTCTGTCCAATGGTTTTGTTTCTAAGCAATAAAATATGACCAAAAGTTTCATGTCAAAGGCTTTGATCCAGTTCATTCTAGGGCACTTTCCGTAATTCAGACAGCACAAGCAGGTACAGAGCAGCTGGGTCTGGACAATCCCGAGAAATATTGGCCTCTGAAGTTGCACCTCTCTTTCCCACCGATGGTGCCTCCAGAGCTTAGCTCGCACAGCCCTAATTGCCTTCATAAACACAAGAGAAATCATTTTCAGCTGCCTGGGACTCTGCCGGGCAGATTTTGCTTTTCATCAAACTTGCTGTTCTCCATCAAGCGTGGCTGGAATGATCCGGTCTCGATTTGGATTCAGAAGCTTCATTCACACTGCTCTAAGCAAAATTCAATCAAAATATTTACCTCAATAATTTGCCCAAAACTTCCCTCAAATTAACTAAGGAAAACTGTTCAACCAGGTTACTACAGAAAGCCCTAGAGGAGGGCAGAGCTGTGAAAAAAGGGGGGCTGTTGAGAGGATGAAGCCACACGCCGAGGAGACGCAGTCAAAAGTGTATACAACATTTATTAGCTAAAGTACCACGAAAAGCATTCTAATCAGTTGGTTTCCTCTCATTAAATGTTAATTAGTTCATATAAGCTTCCTGCATAGGAAAGTATGAGGTACTTAGCACGCATTAGGAAAGAGACAAGTCACACGGGGAGTCTTGGGGACAATAGACAGGGAGCAAGGACACTGTTATATCGCTGGATGACATTTTTGTTTGAAGGCATATGTGAGCTCCTTGAGGGGGACCCCGAAGATCTACCAGAAACAAACACAGACTGCAATTTTCATTCTAGGAACGAGTCTCTGAAATAACATTCACTGAGTTTTTAAAAATACACTTAATGGAATTAGCTCTTGAACCAAATGCTATGATTATATTTAGATATGTTTGCTCACACCATTTAAAACCACAGAGCAGGATAATCCTATCATAGTAAATGGCCTGTTACCCAGATTGTTTTAGTATGCTGGCTTATAAACTATCTTGGGGAAAAGTTATGAAAATAAGGAAAACAACACTCAAGGGCTTAGTGGATTTTGAATCATTAAATGAGTTAGGAATATGCCATGGGGTCATAGAGAGCTATGTCATGGGAGCTAGATGGGACTGTCAAGACCACTTCCTGAGCTCACACACAGTCAGTCCACCTGGACAGCCCCTCCCTCTCCTCACAGTCCCCGCTCTTACCAGCTGTGCCCAATCCCATGAGGCTACTAAATGCCACGAATCTCATCATAATAAAGTTAGAAGCACTCATTTCACAGATGAAGACACAGCCATCCATGCTGATGATATGACTTACGCCTCATATGTATCTTCCCCTCATATGTATTAATCTTTTTGAGACAGAGTCTATGCAGTTCAGGCTGGTCTTGGGTTCGCTTTGTAGCCCAGGATGGTCTCAAACTCACAATGATTCTCTTGCCTCAGCCTCCCGAGTGCTAAGGATTACAGCACCACCACAGCTGGCTGAAAAACAGAATTTGTACTAAGGTCTCATTCTATAGGGCTCCTGTAGTATTGAGATTCCCCCTCCTTTGCCTTCAACTGTGCTACTGTCATTTTTGTATAAACTGGTGACACAATAATCACCTTTTGATGTGCAATAACAAAGGCCATAATGCAGATTGGGCCAATGTTTTGGCAACAGAGAAAGGAACTATAACTTGATTTCTTCATTTCAAAAAATGAATGTTGAACTTTTACTGAGTGTTTACTAAGTGATAGACACATATTTTTCAAATAGTCACTCAATTTTTGCAACAGCTTTTTAAAGTAGTTATTATCATCCCATTTCAAGGATGGAAAAATTGAGGTACAGAAAGATTAGTGCATGGGAAACTTTTTAGATGGTTCCCAATGATATACCTCCCTTCCTGGTATTCACACACTGTAATTGCCTCCCTTTGGCTGTCAGCTGGACTGAGTGACCCGTGCCAAACAAAGAGAATACAACAAAAGTAATGGGATATCGCTTCTTCCATAAATAGATTACAAAATATATGCCCTCTGGCTTACCAGAAGAATCTTTTCCTGCTGACCTTGATGACATCCATGGGGACACATCTGAGGACAGCCTCCAGAAGATAGCCAGTGAATGAGTTCTTGGTCTAAAGATCTTGCAGGAACAGAATCTGAGCAACAACCACGTGTGTGGGCTTGGATGTGGATTCCTCCCAGTCAAGCTGCCACATGAGATCACAACCCATGGGCTAGTGCCTAGACTGCAGCCTTTTGAGAGACAGAAAAGCACAGGACATGGCTAAGTCATGCCAAATTCCTGACCCACTGTGAGGTAATAACCACATTTCTCTGAAAATAAGATCTAGCTGAAAAATAATCAGCCTCGAAAACTAGAGGATAAAAATGCCAGTCCTAATCAGCCTGTCTTTACCTTGCCTGGTTTACAGAGCACCGCTGAGCAGGAAAGGGTGATGGCAGGTAAGGCAAAGGTAGGCTGATGAGGGCTGTCATTTTTGATCTCCAGTTTTTAAGGTTGATTATTTTCCAGTTAAGTCTCATTTTGGGGGAGAGAGGGAACTTATATGTTGGAGTATCTTGCTAGAAATGAAGATGGTTAGTATCCTTGCTCAAGACCATACATCTAATCTAATAAGTAAAAGAGAAAGGATTTGAACTCAAGTACGGTGGCTCCTGGTTCTGTGATTTTAATCACTGATCCCGTTCTGTCCCTCGGAAGACATGCAGCAGTCCTTACCATTATCATAGTCAGCATAATCCCATGATCACTGTCATGGTCACCAGCTCATTAGCACAAACAAAACACCACCTTTGTCATGACTAACTGCTTTACAAAGTTTATTTCATTTAATTACCAAAATGTCCCTCAACTTTACACTTAAAGAAAAAAAAAAACCCTGACATTCAGGTAACATAGGCTTGTTCAGGGTCCCACAGAAAACTCAAAAGATGATCCAGTTGGCTGCAACGTTTGTGCCTTTTCCATCAAACTTTTGATTCTCTGTAACTTCAAAGACGTATCCAACAGAGTATTTATATCCTGAGAAACAATTCCTTCTAACATTGAAATAAAATTTAAATAATTTATTAGTAAATCACTGATAACAAAGTCTACTTTTATAACTCTGCCATAGTTAACAACTCCAAGGAGGGTTTCAGGTTGTGGGATACAGGAACATGAGGGTAACCTGGAAGCAGGAAGGAACGCGCTTGTCACATTCTACACAGCACTTCTTCTCAGTAAACACAAAGAAGTACTAGGTAAGCTAAAGTAGCATCAATTACATAATTTTAAGTTTCTTCCAGGATGAAAATTATAAAATCTGATCTAATATAATAACTCATATATAAAATTTTAAGTGATTTCCTATTGTGCAGTAAATGAGAGGTTCACACTCTGTGGCACATGGTACCGCATTCTAGCTTTTGGCTGGATCCCTTCTCTGCACAATTTTACCCATAAAACTGAATTGTTGTCTGTGTTTTGCTCCGGACTAAGCACATGAGGTAGCACAAGCTCAAAGAATTGTTTTTAAAAGCAAAATAATGAGAATAGAAGGCGAAGGAGACAAAAAAGAAAGAAAAGGAAAGCAGAAGGCACAGAGAAAAGACAATTTTGCTCGTCTCACTCTAGTAAAAAATGCGCACATTCAATTATGCCTGCCAATTACAGTCCAAGTGAGTTACTACATATTCTGATACACTTGTTTATAACAAAGTTCCCTGTACAAATTAAAGAGAAAGAAAGCAGGACTACCACGTCATAGAACATCAGATATTCAACCATATGCCGTATACTCTGTTCTTTCTCCACATACCATTCCCATGATCCTCCAGGACCTTCCAATTTTGCCTTCCTTGTTTTTGAACATTTGAACCACAGCTAAACAAAAAGTACTATGTCTGCTTTTTAGAGCAACTAAGAACTCTGCTAAGTCTGGTAGAATAGAATAATGAACTACAATTTTGCTGAGCCTATTCCATTTCTTACAGTATTTTCTTGGCTATCTGGGAAGACATGGCAAACACAGGACCATCCAAATAATGAATGAGCCAATAAAGATCATTTAAATATAGTACTCCAGTCTACTTTGTAGATAGGGCTATTGACATAGTGCCATACACCAGCTGTCATTTGATTAACTGCGCATTGGGGGATTTCTTCTATTCCTATATCGAGTCTCTGGCCTGCTTTTTAGTAGGCCAGCAACATGGTTGTTGTCTTGACAGGATCCTTCAGCCTTCAGCAGTCAGCCTTCATCTTCTGAGCTCACCCTTTCTTGTACCTGACTGTATCAGAATTAAGAGAAAAGAAAAATGACGTTTGGTGGGGGTTGTTTTGTTTTGTGTTGTGTTGTTTTTGACTCAGCAGGATAGAAACTTGGCTGGAAGAGAAAGCAGTGAGGTTGCTACCCAAATTCCAAGAGGAAGCCCTGGAAAGTACATATGCCACTGAGTATTTCTTAAGTCCAAAGGCAGGCAGAAATGGTTAAATCACAGCTGTGTTACTTTTCAGTATGTTTGTCTTTCATTTTCTTTATAATTTGCCCATGGATGACTATTAAACCAATGTGCTTAAAGCTATATAACAAAGAAAGGAAACACTGTTTTCCACTATTTCATTCTTTTCCTCTCAAAATCTCTGGTATTTAAACCCTACACATCTTTCCCCCCAAGCACCCCCTGTCCCTTCTTCACAAGACACCTCTGCCTTTTAGGCCAAAGACCACTTTGTGGCATGTTCAGAAACCTCTCTGGATGGGAACAGATAGATCATGTCCTTCAACCTAGGGATGCCCTGGGGGCCACTGAGGTGTGCAGAACTGTCTGCCCCTTCGCTAAATATTCCCAGACAACTCTGCTCTTCCAGGTTTCAGGTCTGTTTTCTATTATTTTCTGCCTCCTCTCTGCTGCCAATCTGCTGCGCCTATTTCATTTCCCACAACTCTGACCCGCAGAATGTGTCTCCTAAAAATCAATTTTTGGTTTTTGGAAATCAGAAGCAGCTAGGAGCTTAGCCATCACTCTTCACTTCCTGACCTAGAAGTTTAAAGTGCAAATGCAGTGTTATTCTTTAATAAGTGCTCCAAAGGACTGAAGAAATGCTGCTGTGTTAGATATAAAAGAGAAGAATAAAACTAAACCTAAACAGTATTTCTAATGATAGTCAGTCTATATTTAACATTTTTATTTCAGAAATTGATTTCTCATTTACCCAAAGTCCTGGAAACAGCCAGATTGATCAGAGGCACTTTTTCCTGTAGTCACATTTGCCTGATTTTATTGAATTTCCTTTTCTTAAATGAATCATGAGGGTTGAGTTAAATGCTATATATCAGTGTTTATATAAGGAATGTGCGTGTTTGCTTTTCCTTCAATTAAGGTAAAGCTGATTGACCTTTGTGCCACTGAACCTTGTGCTTAATGACGTAGTTCTCCTACTTAGCAAGACACTCTGTTAAGCCCTACCACACTGTATCATAAGTGTAGAGAAACAGAAAGCATGCGACAATTGGCTACCTCTTGGATGGCATTTGCCAAAAGAACCCAGGTCCTGGAAAGTGGAAGATGAAAACCTAGGAGATATCTCAGCATAATGTTGGAGTTGCTTCCGATTCTGTACAAATATACACATTAAGATCATAGAGATGAAAAAATTGTTTCAAAAATTCGAAGTTGCGAGAAACTTATTTCAAGTTTGAGAATTCAGTAACAAAATAGTCATGGTGACAGCATTCTGGGAGGCAAACACAGGAGAATTACAAGTTCAAGGCCAGTCCTTGCAACTTGGAGACTAAGGGAAACCCTATCTCAAACAACAACAACAACAGCAAAAAAAAGCAAAAACAAAAACAAAAACAACCCAAACTGGCTTAGTTATAGCTCAGGACAAAGGCTCTGGGTTCAATTTCCAGTACTGAAACACACACACACACACACACACGCACTCACGCACACACACACGCACTCACGCACACACACACACAAATACAAAATTCTTGGCATGTATTGAAGATTTAAGAAATAAATTTCCAAGAATAAGAATCTGTGTTTTTAAAATCTCCTTCCAGCTCTCTGCCCCTGCATCCTACTCTGGTGGTGCAGCTTGGGAATCCTGCTCCAGGGTCCATTAATCAAGCACCTTAGATACATGAGGGTGTTCTGTCCAATACTCCTGGGAATCAGACTTTGATGCTCTGCTTGGATATGTCCACGAGTGAAGAGCTCAATGTCTTGTCAGGGAGTCTGTGTCATTAGGGGTCAGTTGATACCACAAGAAAGTTCCCCCCTCTGAGGAATCAGTGTCTATCTCTTTGTGGTATTGTTTCATTGATCTAGATCCTTTCACCTGAAAGTATACAATGACTGTTGAACACACAACAGTTCTTCAAGTACTTGAGGACAGCTTCTAAACTGTGTCTTCCTGATACATCTCATTCACAATGAAGCACTCCATTATTTATTTCATGTCTCCTAACAACTATTTTAGCTTCTACTGTGTTCTGGATATCAGACCCTTATGTTCCCCATGTAGGTAACCCTCTTACTTCCATTTTGGTGTGTCTAAAAGTATATCAACCCTAAAAGTTTCCCCTTCTCTTGTTTTCCCCATTTAGTAAACTAACCTCTCTCCTTTTGTTCAAGCTGGCATCTCTCGAGTTGCTAACGCTTTGTTCCTGACCCTTCGTGTTCTTTCACACCCTTATCAAGTTCATCTTTATTAGGTCCTATCTTCTCAGCTTTCTAAACCTGCCTCCCCCAACACACTTGGAATCTATCCATTCCATTCCACGTCTACAAATTCCACCTTCCTGGTGCAGACCCTGATCATCTTTCCTGAAGTTCATGAGAGATCATCCCAGCACCCGACTGAACTGTTTCAAGATTTGTTCAGCTGAACTCATTCTTCTCACTATTGCCAGAGTGATCTTTCAAAAGTACAAAGCTGATCATGACTCATCTCTACTAAAGGTCCCTAATATAAAAATTCAAAGTCCTCAAAAAAAAGTCCTTCATGAGCCAGACCATGCTCACACCTTTATCATCGTTTTTGCCCTCCTCTGTGCTTCTGCTATGCCATGGGATGTTCACAGGCTGGTAGCATCAATTCCATCAGGGAGCCTGCTACAGATGCAGAATCCCAGACTCTGAAGCAGAATCTGCATCTTAACAAGATCCCCAGAGGATCTGTGTGTGCATAGGAGTTGGAGAAGCACCGCTCTTCTCCAAGTCAGTCTTCTAACTTTCGAGGCTTCAGATTCACTATTTCCTCTTCTTGAGATAGCCTTCTAGGTCTCACACCCAACGCCTTTTTGCCTAAAACTTTCATGTGTCCTCTTGAAAGTCATTTTCTAGAAAAATTTTTTGTATTATCCCATAATTAAATGATCCCTCAAATCTATCCCTGTCACTTTCTACATTGTTCCATAATAAAATTTGCATAATTAGTATTTTAAGAGCAATCTTATCTACTATCACATCCCAAGTGTCTAAAATCAATGTTCGTTAAGCTACTTATAAAATTAATAATAAGTTCCATATCTCTTGCTGAAATCCAGGTGTGCTATGACCCTAACCTTTCCCTAATGATAAGATACCAGAAGCCCTCTCACAAGAAGTGAGGTTAGGCTGGTATTAACTTGTTATTGATAAACTATTGCTCGACCCGTGGGATTATATCCTTTCTCTGTCAATGTCCAAATGCCCACCTTTGAATAATATTACAGGTTCTCAGACTGTTACAACACAAAGAGACCATGAAATTTATGTGATCCAGCCTCCTGGTCTATAGATATAAAAAACCTAAGATACAGAGCTTGGCTTTCACCAAAAGGCAAATCAAGTTTACTTGGAAGCTCACTAACCTTTCTTTCTCTGAAAATCAAGGTGTATTTTTCTTCTTAATCTTCTATATCCTTTTGCAACTTACACGTCTTTCAATACCCACAGGAATCTCTCAATTCCATAAAATATATTTTGACTGGTTACAGGTTTTTAATTATTAGCATTGCCTTTATATTTTGTCATATACTTTGGCTTTCAAATGCCTTTGGCTAAGATGAGGTCGAAGATACCTGCTAAGTAATATATTTTCATGAAAGAGAATGGAAGTGAAAAAAATAGTTGAGGAGAACTAACATCAAATTATCTTCCTATTGCAACAGGTTTGAATCTTATTTCTTACTCTTCTTGTCCTGGACTTGGCTTTAAAGACTTACTTTGTCTTTCTTGACATTCTGGTATTTTATATATATTTTCTAGCCAATAGCTGTGTGGGTTTATTTAAGCACTTGGAAAATGGCTTGCCCAAATTAAAATGTACTGTAAGTCTAAAATATGTAGTCAGTTTTGAAGACCTAATGAAGAAACTACCTCATTAATGATTTTTATAGTGGTTATACATTGAAATAAATTTCTAATTATATGGGCTAACCAAATATACTATTAATATTAATTTTCCTCTTTATTTTTACTTTATTGTGGCTACTACAAAACCTAAAATTGCAAATGAGATTCAAATTACATTTAATTTGGACAATGTTGCTTAGGCTTTATTCATTAAGAAGGATAGTACTTTCAGTTTTATTTTCCTTGTTTTTCAACTTTCCTTTGTAAAATATTCCTTCATGTCTTATATTTATTCTACTAAAGTACAGCTCAGTCAGGTAGTTTCACTACTGCCAAGTACCACCTCATTTAGTTGTTCACAAGTACTCTTTGCTTAAGGCTTGTCAAAATTCACTAAGTACTTCCAAAATTCTCAATTGCCTTGATTCATGTAGCATCATACTAAGAATAATACCATGATGCTAACAATGATGATAATAATTTGTTGTGAAGCTCCTATGTGTCAGACATAGTGCTAACTACTTTACATACACACATGCATGCATACATACATACATTAATAATATTTAAAATATTCAGCCAGGTGTGGTGGTGCACACCTGTAATCCCAGCGCTCAGGAGGCTGAGGCATGAGGATCTCTGTGAGTTCATATGCCAGCTTTAGGCTTAGTCTGGAATTGCTTTAGCCTCTTAATTTTTTTGCTTGGTATATTCATATGATAATCCCTCATGGCCTCATAGCACTGCTGTTCCTCTTCACTGAAACATTCTGTTGCATGTTATTGACAGTCCAAAAGTGGATAATTGTGACTTTCTTACTATACATATGGCCACCTTTATTTTAGGAGTAATAGCCAGCCCAGAGATTTTTGTTGTCTCATTTTTATTGACAAAAGTGTTAGATCTGATAGGCAGAAAAAAGAAGAAAGAAGAAAGAAGAAAGGAAAGAAGAAAGAAAGAAAGAAAGAAAGAAAGAAAGAAGAAAGAAAGAAAGAAAGAAAGAAAGAAAGAAAGAAAGAAAGAAAGAAAGGGTCAAGAGATACCTTCATTAAAACCCTCAACAAGTTCAGATAAACATTCAATGCTCACTTTATTTAGTTCAAGACTTGTTACCCAGTCCTTTTATTTCACCAGTTCCTCTAAGGCTAGATGGTTGCAAAAGAAAAGCCATTCCAATGCTCATTCAAATGACCTGGAACTAGGCTAAAGTCCATTTCTCAGTCATTTACATATCCATTTTGAAATGCACAGTATCCATGTGAGCTCCCCATAATACACTGTTTTCTTTTCACTACAGATATGCCCTGGAGCCCTGTCACACCACCCGTAAACAGACACTTGCATGAGTGTGTTTCCTGAGAATCATACCAGTCTGAATCATCATTCGGCAAGTCCAGCAGTTTTTCAATGACATGATGTCATGATCTAGTTAACATCAAGTTCTAAATTCCACAAGCTAAGGTTTTTGTGTGCATATGTATATACATGTGTGTACACCTGTGTTTAAATATTGACATCCTTCAAGAAAACATAAAGTCTTAATATTATGTCTGCTTTTCTATTTTTAATTTATATGTGTTTTTGGTGTAGACAAAGAGGAATCATTTTCTTTCCCTGTCTCCCTTACAAGTCAGGTACAGTTTGGAGAAAAAGTCATGATGGTCTTTAAGTCTGCTTCCTTTCCAATAATGACAAATATAGAAAAGTGTCCTGCTGCTTCCTGTAGAATTATTTTAAGGCTGTTAAGTTAGTCTATCTGACTTTAATCAGGCACAGACAAAAGCTTGCTGATCAGTGCATTCTGAAATTTCATTGCTCCAACACAAATTCACTGCCTAGAAACACTGCCTGACACTTAGAAGGCCGTACTGTCTGACAAACTGGATTAATAATGAATGAACCCATCTTGTATAATCAGAAAAGGGAGGAATGGTACAAATTAGAAATAAGTATGCCCTTCATTACGGATGGCAGCAGGATGCTGCTTAGGGTATCACTGATGCTCAAATTAGCTGTGAGGCACAGGGATCCCTTGCTGTTCTCCCTCTTTCTCACTTTCCTCCTGAGAGTATCTTTCTCAAGGGATTTGCCAAATGAGAAATTCAAACTTGGGAGACGCATTTGCACTGCATGAGAATGACAACTGATTATTCATCTAAGGTGTACAGATATTGTAAATGGGTTACATTTCCATCTTAAATTAAGTTAAACTTCTCCATTTAAATTAGATCAGAATTATGCCAAGATGGGAATTTTTGCAAGATTTCTGGTATTCTCAGGAGATACTGATGCTGAACATCATGTGCTTTCAGAGAAAATGAGCTGCTCATCTCTGAACAAAAGGAAAGTTGCTGGTGTCTTTTGGTTGGAGCTCATTTTGTTTTAACATATGCTACCAGGGACTAGCTATGGTATTAATTATGTGTGCACACATGTGTGTGTATGTGCACCAAAACCTGGACAGAGAAAATGGTTTTGGGGCTGTGTGTGCACATGTACACCAAATTGATGTAAAAATTAACCTAAATGGAAGGTATGAGAGAAGGTGCAGAAGAAAGTCAGTTAGCATCACCTTATTAAATCTACTGCAGGGTAAAATATGAGCAAACTGTACATGCATCCATAACAAATATATCGTAAAGTATGCAGCCAATTTCATTGATCCAGGAATGGTTATTAGGGCTGACATTAACAGATAATATCCACAGATCTATAGTGGCAGTCATGGAGAAGGTGAAAATTTCTTTAACTTGTGATCTGGATCTTTTTATCTGTCTTAGTTTTTATTAGCATCATCTTGGTTCTCTGATGCCATGGAGGTTTCTTGTACTGAAGTGAGAATAGAGTAAGGTCAATTTAGTGGCCTGGAAGCTTGTAGGTCTTTAAATAAGTGGAGAGAGGGAATGGAAATCCCAGTTGTACCATGTGTACTTTGTGAGAAAGACCTGTTTTGGATCAGAGGGAGGAGAAAGCAATGTGAGCAATGAGGTGCTTCCAGGCCCCAAACATGCTGACCATCAGGAGAGACATTCATTATTTAGAAATGAACACATGGACGAGAGTATGAGTTTTGGTCTGGAGGTCTTGAGAAGATCTGCCAAAGCCAGAACAGCACCTCCAGCAACTGATTAGATGATGGAGTCAGAGTGTTTGGGAGATGAAAAATTCCAAGGAAGAAAGCAGATCAGCATGTGGCAGCATGAGCCTTTGCAAGAATGAAAACGGTTGCCTTAATTAAGATAGCTAGACTGTGCTTTTTCAAAAGTAGGATAATGTAAGCTGTCCATAACCATATCTTAATTCCCAGAACCTCTGATATGTTACATTACATAATGTGGAGGAATTAAGGTCGCAGATGGAATTAAGGAATCAAATGACCTTGAGAAGGAGAGATGATTCTACATTATTCAGGCAGGTCCAGTATAGTAACAGTGGTCCCCATAAGTAGAAGATGACTGCAGTAGAGAGAATACCACAAGAAATACTTCATTTTTCATGCTGAAGCAGTCTAGGTCTGCCGTGACTGCCTTTAAAGATGAAGAAGGCAATGAATTAAGGAGAAGGGCAGTCTCTCAAAGCTGGAGAAGAAAAGGTTCTCCTCTAGAGCCTCCAGAAGGTACACAACTCTGCAGACCCCTGATTTCACCCTGGTACACTTATTTCAGACATTATTGACTTCTGGAACTGTAAGACAGTACATTCGTGCTGTTGCCAGACACTGTGTTTGTGGTAATTTGTTACAACAGCAATAAAAACTAATAAAACACCAGAGCGAATTGTCCTTAACATATCTTTAACTATATTTATAACTTGTACTAGAAGAAATGACACAAGCTAGACAGGCTTCATGACAAAACCTCACAAAGGGCTAAGGATGAGACGGAGAGCTGGGGTGAGTGCACATGTCATTTGCCATTGGTTTGGTTCCCAGACTAACCCCCTGGGGAGGAGCTCTGGCAAGGGGAAGGGGGTTCAAAGTAATAATTTAAATAACTGTTTTCAATAAAACAACCATAAGGCAACGAAGCAGTATTACTTTGGAGCTTTGCTAATAGGGTATAAGCTCAGAAGGCAGATTTTGGGCTGATTTTGCTTGATTTTGTGCTCCAGCTCTATGGAGCCACAGAAATGACAACGATCATGATTTTTGATGTGTGGAAACATAACTGGCAAAGCCTAGAAGACACGGTCATTTGTATAGTAGCTGTGAAGGGTTCATTACAAGGGACAATGACCAAGTGCAATGGGGCACCGAAGAGACAGTGATATCCAGCAGATGGCCCGTGGCATATTGGTCATATTTGTTTATGGATGAAGTAGGGAGCCCTTGGAAATGGTCAGGCAGAACTTTGTGGCTGGGTAATGGTTCTACATGAGCAGGGGAGAGGCAAGTCTGTCATTCTTCATGTAACTCTTTCATAACACAAGGTTGGGGTGGCCAGGGGTTCCAAGGATTATCTGACAGTACCCCAGACTATAATAATGATGGGCATGAAAGAAAAGAGAGAATTCACTAGTAATATTGGGGTGGGACCAAACTTTCCCAGGAAATTTGTATCTGGGACTTTTGAAATATTTCTATGTGAGATCTAAACCAGATTTAAGCCTAAGGCAAGAGAGCTGTGAGGCAAATTAAATTGCTTTGTTACCAAACTGTTAGCAGGGCATTTTTCATCAACAGTGCCTTCACTGATATGGTATCAGCCTTATAGAAACTCATACTGGAAAATAAAAGACATAACATTCTGACTTAGAACCTACATCCTGGAGAAGTCAGATGTTTAACATCAAAAGAGAATGTGCTCTTATTTCTGTCCAAGAGCAGTGCTTAATAAAAGGGGAGGCAAATGTGCTCCAGTGAGGAAGAACCTAAAAGCGCCCTTTAGCATGACAAAGTGCATTGAAAAGAGGACACAGAAGTAAAGGGTCTTGCCCCACTTGCATCAGTTAAGGGCATTGTGGCCACCTCTTCCTGAGTGCTCTGTGTGTGAAATAGTTTTCAAAAGATTCACATTATTCTGCTAGAAGACAAGAAGTTACTTTAGTCTCTCTCCTTCAAAGTGTTTCCTCAATGCGTTCCAGTATTGCTGATGGTTTTCCTTCTAGTCTTGGACTTACAAACTGTCCTGCTTGCTGTATCCGTCTCTGGATATACTCCTGGAGATCTCCTGCACTGCTTTTGGTTTGCCATATGTGTTAAGTAAAACTCCTGCCATTTGCTTTGATGAGACTCAAGGGTACATCTCAGGGAGGAAAGGAAAGCCACTTACTCGACAAGATGAATAGGGAAGAGCAAAGATTGGTTGGATTTAATCAGAGCTTACACAAACACCAGTAAAAGGGAAACTGTAAAGAACCTCTTTTAACTGATTCAAAATCAAATTCAGTTACCAGTTTGAGGCAGCTACAAATCCTAAACCATGAACCAGGTTCCTACACAAGCTCATTTAGCCACATGAACTTCCATATAAGTGGCTCTTTGGAGGCTATTTTCATGTTTTTGGGATGTAGACAAGACATTGTTTTAGATTAATTTCATGACCCTTTATTGAAGTAGAATAGAGTAAGGAAAAATTAGGATGCAAAGTCAGAAAACTAGAACTCAAAACTAGACATTCCTACTTCCTGGCAGTGTGATTGCTATATGGCCTAATATTTCTGAACCTTGGGTTCTACTTCTGTAAATTAGAGAAAATACTCCCTGTTTTATTGCTCTCACAAGATTGTTATGAGAACAAATAAAGAAAGGACATGTGAGCTATGTGCAGTACAAAATGTTATACTAAATGTTACAATAATTAGTTTTGGGTAAAGCTTATGAGGTGCAGAGTGTGTACAGCCTATAACCCAGAATCTCAAGGAATTTACAGTCCAGAAGGAGGGATGGGGGTAAGTACGCAACTAACCATGAGATACGATAGAATATGGCCAGTATCATGAGACCTTGAAGGACTAAGGGACTCGGAGAAATGAGAAGGTCATAAAAAACAAAGTTTAGTTACAACCTGAAGACTGAGCAGCATTCCAGAAGGATGGGGAGGAAAACACCTCAGAGCAAGTAGCACGTGCCTGGGACTTCCAGACTGTGCTCGAACAAAATGAGGAGCCCCTCATGGCTGGAATCCATGCCTGACATGCGAGGAAAAGGCCCTAAGGAGATGACCTACAATCCTGGAACTGCGGAACCTTGGGAAATGAGTGTGTGAGCATCTCATATTTCAGTAACAGAGCTGAGTCTCATTTGAAAGGAGAGTTAATAAGGGCATTGAAATTTATCCCTGCAAAGAGTTTTGTCCCTACTTTAAAATTACCACTTGCCAGCTCCCTCCCATTGAACTGATCCCCAGTTAGGGTTTGTTGTTCTCATTTGTTTTCATCTTCTCTATTAGTTAGAGAGTATGAGTCTTCTTAACTAATATCCCACTGGATTCTTATGCTTTTCTCATATCCCTAGCCAGGTGCAAGCTGAGGAAAGCTTACAGTATTAAAAAAAAGCCCAAGGTGAACTGTAAATATGCCAGAAGTCACAGCCTATTATCTTCCCTGCAGCTTCTAAACAAAGCATGGCACTTAATTTCTCTGTTCCACACATGCTTTAGGTACCAGCAGCCCCATGGCCAAATAGGGGTTTGCAGGTGTCTTGCAGCTGAGGAGTGAACTGGGCTGTGCTCCATGATACATTGTATTCTTGCTGTCTCATCTTGTTACTTTTCAGGCAGAACGGCACCCCCTCCAAATCTGTGCCCTTAATCTGGGGCCCTTCGTATATTATAGCCCCACTTGATATCATCCCTTCCTCCTCTCATCAACGTCATCATGGGAAAATGTACTTTGCCAAAATGTTAACCTATCCAGTGTAGTTAGTATGAAATCAAAAGAAAGGTTTAAAAACATATTACCTGCTATTTCTAAAATTGTTTCCTTTTGCCAACATCTACAATTTACTGCCCATCAAATATTTTGATCTGATCTACTAGTTATTCCATACATAGAATTTTAATGTTTAAAATAAAGCTATTAGAAGCTCCAGTGTCAAATATTTTCAACCTAGTGAAATGCCCCTTAATATTCTTACAGTTATATTTTGACTTGTACTAAACATGTTTTAAAAGGTCTCAAATACTTTCTTAAACGGTTTTCAATTCTGGCGCACAACTTCTATTAAAAAATGAAAACTTCAGCCTAGACAATTTGTGATTTATTTAGTCTATAAGTTTCTCAGGCTTTCTTTTTCTGCATGTGTTATAAATGTAGAGAGACAGGTTTACAAAACAATTATCACCAAAAAAAACCCCTAATGATCATTTTTTTTTGGATTTAAGGATTGACTCAAATAAGATACAAGAAGAAATATTAAGTAGAAGTTTAATTTTTTAAAAGTTTAAATTTTTACACAATTGTAAGGTTTAGGAAATTTATTCAACAGGAAATGTACTTTCATAACCTTAATCTTTTCTTCCTGGTAACATGCCATTTCCAAGGATGAAGATACATGCAGTAAAATGAATGAGAATATTATTATATCACCATGAAAAACTATAATGTATTTGACATATGTTCAAGTTTTTAACTCCATGTGTTGCATAGGATGAGCTTATTAGAGTTCAGATGTCCAAGACAACCAAAACTGTCCATCCTCCTCGTGCCCCCAAACTTGATAATAAAAAAGTCAAACTTGCAAATAGCTGTTTGGCATCAAATAAAACATTTTTATCAGCCTTTCAATTGGCAATATCAATTGACCCCAAAGATTTAATATTCTTACCATTTAAAATGAAGATAAATTATTATATTGCTTAACAAATTATAACTTGACTCATAGGACTTAGGTGCAATATTTTAATTGCTCTTTGTGATGGAAAGTCTCAGCATTCCATCCCCTTGATTTTCCATAGCACACAGGATACAATAATAGGTGTGAAAACTGCAACAACAACAATAACAACAAAAAAGACATTTAGCTGAACAGATCTAGAACAAAGGGTAAAGAACAAAAGAACACCGAGAAAGAAATATTCTGGCTGAAACCATCAGCCAGTCATATGGAAAACTGTCTTACAAGAAAAGTCTGACTACTAGAGTTGAAGTTCCCTGAGGGCAATGACTGTCTACCTTGCTCATCACTCTAATTACTACATTTCCTAGGAAAGCATCAGACATGTGGTTGGTGGCTGACAAATGTTTGTTGAATAAGTGAATGAGAAAAATTGAATAAACTAACTTTATTCCTAAAAAAATAGACAAAATTTAGGAAAGTGGGAAACTATAGTGAGATAAATTAGGCAATTTAATAACTCAACATTATTCACTGAACAATTAACCACTGAACTCTTACATGTCATATCCTGCTACACACTGATGATAAAAAGGCTCACAGTCTAAAGTGAGAGACGCAATCAATCAATCATGACGATGCTTGGCCCGTTTGTGAAAGATAAAGCAGCCAAATGTGCTTAGAGTTGTTTCTCCATCTTCTCTTTGTTCCATGGATCTTTGAGTCTGTTTCTTTCCTAGTACTATACTGTTTTTATGACAGTAGCTGTTTAGTATAATTTCAGATTCAGAACTGGAATGCCCTGTGCCTTAACCTTCTTGCCCAGAATTGCTTTTGCTCTTCTAGGTCTCTTCTTGTTCCATGTAAATTTTAGTATGGTTTTCTCTAGTTCCGTGAGGTATTCTATTGGTATTTCGATTGGCTAGCATTAAGTCTGTACATCATTTTGTAAGTATGACCATTTTTATCATACTGGTTCCGCCTATCCAAGAACAAGTGATATCTTTCCATTTTCTGATATCCTCTTTGAACTTCTTTTTTAAAATACTATAATTGTTAGTGTATAGATCTTCTATTTCTTTCATTAGATTGATTCCCAAGTATTTAATTTTTCTGGATTCTATTGTGAAAAGTGTGATTTTCCTAATTTCTCTCTCAATGAGTTTGTTATTCATGCATAGGAATGCTATTGATTTTTTGAGTGTTGGCTTTGTATCCAGCTACACTAATGAATTTGGTTATTAAATCTACAAGTCTTTTGGTAGAAATTTTGGGCCCTTTTATGTAGGTTATTATATCATCCACAAATAATGATAATTTAACTTCTTTCTTTCCTATCCATTTATTTTTTTCTCTTTTCTAATTGCTCTGGCTAATGTGTTCAGAACGATATTAAACAGGAGTGGTGATAATGGCCATCTTTGCCTTTTTTCTGATTTTAAGAGTAAAAGCTTTCAGTTTTGAACATTTAGTGTGATGTTGGCTGTTGGTTTGTCACAGATGGCTTTTATCAGATTGAGATAAAGTACTATTCCAATTTTTTGTTGGCTTTTACCATGAATGTGTTTTGAACTTTGTCAAATATTTTTCAGCATCTACTGAGTTGATCAGGTGTTTTTTGTCCTTGGTTCTGTTAATGTGGTGCATTATTTTATTGATTAGCATATGTTAAACCATCCCTGCCTTCCTGGGATGAATTCCATTTGGTCATGGTGCATAATCTTATTGATGATTTGCTGTACTCTGTTTGCCAGTATCTTATTGAAGATTTTTGCGTTTATATTAGTGAAGAAGATTGACCTGTAGTTGTCTGTTATAGTTTGCATCCTTCTCTGGTTTTGGATCATGGTAATACTTACTTCAAGGAATGAGTTTGGGAATATTGCTTCCCTTTCAATTTCATCAAAGATTATGAGGAGTAGTGGCATTGGATCTTCTCTAAATTTCTTGTAGAATCCTGCAGTGAATCTATCAAGATCTGAGGTTTTCTTTGTTGTTAAGTTTTCTTAAATTAGTTTTTCAATTTCATTAACTGATATTATTTTATTTAGAATTTTTATGTCTTGTTGAGTTGGTGATTTGTATGTACTGTATCAAGGAGTCTGTCATTTCTTCTAAACTTTTCATTTATTAGAGTACAGGTTTTCAAAAGCAGGTATTGATGATCTTTTGGATTTCTTCAGGAGATGTTATACTTTCACCCTTTTTCATCCCTACTTGAATGGATTTAAGTCTTTTCTTTTTTAAAATAAGATTTGTTGAGGCTTTGTCTATTTTATTTAATCTTTCAGAGAAACAATTCTTTGACTCATTGATTCTTTGCATTGTTTTCTTAGTTTCAATTGCATCAATTTCTACTCTGATCTTTATACCTCATATGTGCTTTGCATTTAACCTGCTCTTCATTTTCTAGAAGCTTGAGGTTCAACACTAGTTTATTTATTTGAACTCACTCTGTTTTTCTAATATAAGAATTCACTACTATAAACTTCCCTCATAGGACTGCTTTCACTGCATCCCATAATAAGTCATTCTGGAGAAACTAGCTTTCTATATCCCAAAAATTGAACATGGACCCATATCTCCTACCATATAAAAAAACTAAAATAGAAATGTATTGAAGATCTCAACATAAAAACAATCTGCAGGAAGATAGAATAGGTAAAACTATAGAAGATAAAGATATAGGAAAAGACTTTAAAAACAAAACCCTGATCACAAAAAAATATTAAAAAGAATCAACAACCAGGAGCTTTTATATTAAAATTAAAATTAAAAAGCTTTTGCACAGCAAAATGAGCCACAACAGAGTGAAAAACAACACACAGAGTGGGAAAAATTTTAATCAGCTGCTCCTCAAAGTACTAACATCTAGAATGTACAAAGAACTCAAAAAAAAAAATCAACCCCCCAATTTAAGACTCAGCCCAAAAATGTGCATCTAAATTGAATTACAATTCCCAGATGAAGAAATACAAAAGCAAATCAGTACATGAAAAAATATTCAAAGTCACTGATCATGCAGGAAATGCAAATTAAAACAACACTGTGATTCCATCTCACTCCAAAAAGAAAGGCTATCAAGAAATCACCCAATAACAAGTGCTGCTGAGGTGGGAGGATAAAGGAACCTTCCATTGCTGGTGAAACTAGGACAACCACTATGGAAATCAATATGGAGATTCCTCACCAAACTAAAACTACAGGTTCCATTTGACCCAGCTACTCCCATTCTAGGTGTCTTCCCAAAAGAGTTAAAAGCACCACTGATAAAGCATTCCCATGTCTATAGAAGCACAGTTTATACTAGCTAAATCTTGGAAATGACTCATATGCCCATTATAAGATGAACAGATAAAGCAAATGTGACATTTATATACAATGGAGTACTACTGTGGCATAGAGAATATACTTGAGTCATTTGTAAGAAAGTGGATGCACCTGGAGACTCAAATCATATGTGAAATAAATGAGACACAAATTTATTCTACTGTTTCTCTGTGTGAAAAACTCAAGGGGTAAATAAAGAGCAAAATGAAGGATGCATGTTGGGAAGTGTGATGAACATATTCAGATGGGAGGGGGAACAAGGAAGGAAGGAGAAAAGGAAAAGAAAAGAGAAATAACAGAAACAAAGCTTTTGCAAATGAGGATGAGGAGAAAGCTTGAAGGAAGAGTAGGGGAATGGGGAAAAAAGAACTAAGACATATTACGTAGAGGCAAAATTCCCTATGATGAATGTGATAAATATGTACTAATAAAAATAAAGTTAAGAAAATACAATGTGAGAAGACTGTGACTGGAGTTTGTAAAATAGTCATTGAGAATATAAATGAGAAAATTCTGAACTTCTCATAGGGGGAGACCTCAGGGAATGTTACTCAGAAAAGGTGACATTTGACTTGGAGATAGGTAGATGATTAACTAGGTAATTTGTAAGACCATCAGAAGAATGCGGTGAGCAAAAGGAAACACAAGCAAAGGCACATAAGCATGAGAAAATACTGTGATTTGTGGTATTTCCTGATAGCATGTGCGAGGTAAACACTGAACCTGGAAACACAGACTTGAAGCACAGAATTAAGGCTATGTGGTCTATGTTCCCAGACAGGTGCCAAACTTGAGGTGACTGAAAAACATCAAAGGATTTTAGGGAAGCAAGACACATGCAAATTGTGTTTTTGAATTGCTACATTTTGGATTTAGAAGACTGGCTCATGGCAGAACAATCTTGTCAAGAGCTAATTTAAAAGATAGATTTAATATTTTTTAAAGTTCTCACTCTGAGCACATTACAGAATTACTAATTTAGCTAGGATTGATTGATTCATTTATTCATTCAATCATTCATTTATTCAACATTAACTCATTTGGAAACCATTGAACCAGATTCTTTTTTTCCTCATTTTTTATTACTGTATATTTGCAGTGTATATAATATTTACACTTGTGGGGAGTTGGTACATGTGCAACCACTTAGGACTTAAAGGGTCAGCCTCAGAAACAAGGGAAACTCTCTGAGGTGAGCACAATGTTCTACGTCTCTTTTTTCCTTGAGCTACTTCAAGTTCATAAACACCATGGGTGGAAAAGCACAAAAGCAAAGGAACCAGAAATGCTAACAGACAGAAGTGAACAAAGCTTTCAGCAATCTTATGGAGTTAGACAAATTGGAGTTCAGGGCACCGGGGCAGTGAGGACATGAGGAGGTCAAGATGCAGGAGAGAAGGGAATTGCGGAACAGCAAAAGCAGCTGTCTAAAATCCTCAAGGTTATGTGTCGATCTGTTAGCTGTACAGGGAGATAATTTAAGAAGCTGAGCAGAGTTACAAATTTAGATGTTGGATACTCTTACATACAAAATTATAAAACTCCTAGAAGATAGATAATACATAAAATCTAACTAACTTTGAGTTTAAGAATGGCATTTTAGATACAATATTAAAAATATGATTTGTGAGAGAAAAACTTGAAGAGTTAGACTTCCTTTAGATTGTAAACTCTGCTCTGTGAAACACATTAGTAAGAGAATGAAAAAACAAACTATGATGGCAGAAATGCACAAAACATGTATTTGATAAAGGACTGCTACCCAAAATGTACAAAGCACTCTCTCTAAGGTTCTGTAATATTAGGCAAACCACCTAACTTAAGAATGGAAAAATCTTGCACAGATAACTCACAAAGGAAGATATAAAGATGGAAATTAGCCTACTAAAAGATGTTTAATGTTCTATCTCATTAAAGAATTACAAGTTAAAACAATGAGATACTGTGCCGGTTCATGAACGGCAAAGGAAGTTCCAACTCGCTGGGGCTGGCTGGGGAGTTTGGGACATCACTCCCAGTGTTAGGGTACCCGCCCAGCCCCCTAGGACACTGGACTAGCCTGGAGAGGTTTTACAGGCATCAGTGGGACACGCCCAGCGACTTCTATTCAACCAGGGGACCAGGCCGGCACCAAGAAGGAACATAGGTCCGCATGGCAGAGAGCAGAGTTCCAGCTCCCTGGCTCTGGCCTGCAAGAGTTTGGAACTTCACTCCTGATGCTTGGGTGCCGGCCCAGCCCCCTAGGACACTGGACTAGCCTTGAAAGGCTTTGTGGCCTTGAGTGGACCACGCTGAGCGACCTTCATTCAACAGAGGAGCCAAAGCCCCTGAGTCCCAGGAAATGAAGGCTCGGGAGTTGATTTACAACATGCCCAGGGAAAGTTTTGGAACATTACTGGAAACACAGAAATATAGGAAAATGACAAAACAAAAGACCAAAATACAATCTCAAACTTCCAGCCCATCCCAAGAAAGATTGGGAGCCACATACACAGAAGAAAATACACCTGAAATACCTGAAATGATATTAACTGAAATAAAGAAGCAGGTACAGGAAGCTCTGAAGGAACTCAAATTAGAAATAATCTCCCAGGTAAAAGAAGGAATGATAAAAGTAGTGAAAGAAATAGTGAATGCATCTAAAGAAGACACAGCTAAAAAAATTAGAGGAACAAAGCAAACAGA